>OX375866.1:32620131-32855170 GCA_947359475.1 Heligmosomoides polygyrus bakeri | reverse complement strand
AACTAGAAATGTGGTCGGTGTAGACAAGCGTTTTGACTTGCAAGCATTTATTAAAAATTTCTAGTGCACTCTAAATTCAATACAATGAGTAAAATGAAAATCGTGACTCAAATGCTCTAGGAATCTCGACATTTGAAGTATGCAACACTACTCACCAGCTCCCTTTCACAGCTAATGCCCCCAATTAATTAACTGTTCTAATTTCCGCATAGCTGAAAGATTTCAGGCCAACTGACCATACAGCACCTAGTTGCTTCTTAGCAAACTGAAGATGTTGTGTACTGGCTTTATATTGCACAAAACAACACGAAATTGTGGCTGAAGTGGCTCTCAAAACAACAGATTTTGGGTGACGGTGATCGCCCGATCAGTTGCCTGCCTACAAGCTGTTTGTTCACTCGAGTCAACCTGAATGGATCAGCAGAACGCTATACGAAGGACGACCATGCGATCAAGCGGGACTTCGGAGAGGATTGAGCACGATCGACCACATACACATCATTATGAAGCTCACCGAAGTATCGCGAAAGTACAAGCTGCCGCTATACCATAGGTTCATCGACCTGAGGAAGGCATTCGACTCCGTCGAAACTGAAGCGGTCATCGAAGCGGTGCTCACTCACAAGGGAAACCCATGAACTTCCCCCAAATATTCACAGGCCTATATGGTCTTGTAGGGCATCGGACGAGGATCACAGAACTGTGCTTCGTTTTTGCTACGGGCCACTGTGTGGTCCGGAAATGGCAAAAATCGTATCACATCAGAGCGTCTTGATAAGGCATAAGTGACACTTGGAATGGCCTTCTCGGGAACTATTTAAGCTGCTGACCACGAATCTGTCACTCTTTCTAAATTATCACTTTGCTTGTACTATTTTCCATCAAAGGTTGAAGTCGAAGGTTGGGAAATAAGTCCGACAACATTGGAGGAGGAAGCGATCCCACTAACGTGCACAGCTTCAGTCATCCATATCTACCGTAACTACCGTAATCGACCAAAATTTTAAATCCGTGATCAGCACCCCAAGTAACCGCCAGAGCGATGTTTGAGCGACACATTTTCCTTCGACCTCTCCTCGACCTTTGGAGTCGTGAAAGGCAGCAGTGCCGGTTATTCTGCGTGTACTCCTTTAACTTACACATATTCATCGTAACCTTCTGTAATCTAACGTTTCACCGAAATTGGTTGCCAAATCGGTGCTTTGCGTCCCAAGAAGCCCCACAGATGATTTCTGGACGAAAATTTTTCTAGACCTCTAGAGTAGACGGAGTGAGTGCAAGTGTTTCTATCCGCAATGCCCCCGACCCGTCTCCCGTAAATTTACAAGTGAATGGTGAGGAACAAACACACAGCAAGGCGACCAGTCACACGAGTTGGACAAAATATGCAGTACTTGCTAATAGTTAGCTAAAATAGTAAAGTTGCGAGAAGAATAAAAAGCAGTCTGCAAAGAAAGAACAATGAGCTTGTCAGTGATAGTGAAAAACACTTGCAAAAATAATCTCCAGCTTCTCTCTTCTTCAAACCTCGGCATTGTAAGTTTTTAGTCAGCTTAACTTTCTGTGCCAACACGAGGTTTTAGGTGGATCCTTATTTAGCAGGGCCTGATGTTTCGACTTCTCGTCGTCTTCAGAGGCCAATTGGACCCACCGCAAGGGCTGATGTTCACCCACGTCAGTAAGGCAGTAGGGACGAACTTTCGTTTCTTTTCCAATTGGCCTTCTGAAGGCGACGAGAAGTCGAAACGTCCAGGCCCTGCCTAAATAAAGATCCACTTAAAACCTCGTGTTGGCACAGAAAGTTAAACTGACTAAAACTTGCAAAAAATAATGGAAAACATGCCACAGAGGTCATATGGGAACAGCATCTGACTGAAACCTTCCTCAACGAGAAAAGCATCGTTTAAACGGATGCGCGATATCGCTCCACACAACAAACCCAGCTTCTTCCCACACTGACAACAGGTTGAAAGTGCGGTTAGGGACGCGAAGAAGGTACCCTAGCGAAGCCAAAATGTAATCTTCATTCGCAAAAACGCTGCCAGTCCACATAGGGGGCCCAGATACCCCGCCCCCGGAACCGAACCCTCGACTCCTCCCGCATGTCCCCATTTTCGCTACCCACTCGGCCATCCATTCGCTGCCGAAACCGCTGCGAATGGATCACTTGAATGTACACTGCAGCTTCGTCTAGGAAACATAGAAAATTACCATAATCAAACTTTAATTTGAGCTCCAAACCTTTTGTAAGTTAAGTTCAAAGCACGACAGGGCCATTCCAGGTGTCACTTTTTGCCTTATCAGCCCGCCCTGAAGCGGTACCATTTTTTGCCATTTTCGGACCACCCGGTGACCCGTACCAAAAACGCAAGCGCAGTTCTGTGATTCTCGTCCGATGCTCTATAAGACCATATAGGTCGCTTTGAGAATCTTTTGGGGGAAGTTCATGGGCCACTCCCTCGTCAGAGCATTCCCTACTCACCACGTTAGAGTACTTCGAGAGCTGTACAGAAATTCACGATCAAGATTTCACCATTCTACAACGACGGTTGTCATCGACGTGAAGAGAGGGGTTCGGCAGGACATACCATATCTCCGAAGCTCTTCACGCACCACCATCAAGAACGTTATGAGCGAACTAGAATGGGAAGACATGGGAGTGAGGATCGACAGACGGCAGCTGTACTATCTTCCCTTCGCTGACGACACCATGCTCATAACCCCGAGCATCAGCCAGGTGAAGCGAATGCTGGCCGACTTCGATCGTGTATGTGGGAACGTTGGACTGCAGCTGAATCTTACGAAGACGATGTTCATGAGGAGCGGACAAGTTTCTGATGCCCCATTCTCGCTCAATGGAACGAGCATCTCCGAATGCTCCAGCTACGTCTATCTGGGGTCGGGAAGTCCAATATGGCCAACGACCTAGCGCCAGAGCTGAGCAGGAGGAAACGAGCGGCTTGGGATACTTTCAAGAGCCTCGAAAAAAGTTGTGAGGAAAAACGAAGAACATCCGACTCCGTGCGCACCTATCCGGCTCCACTGTTCCTTTCTTGTGCTAACATACGTCTCAGAGACCTGGGCTACACGAAAGCAGGGATGAACTCGCGATCAGCGTCACGCGGCAGAGAATGCAGTGGACGATGCTCGGAGTGGGAGACGAAGGTCGGAACTTCCTGGAAGTTCGGAGATCAGAGAAGGCTGTCGCATAGACCCGGAAACTTAGGTGGGGCCGACTAAGTAGTGCGCAAATACCCGCTGAACGAGAGGCCGTCGCCGACTGGATTCCGCAAAATGTCAAAAGGTATACCAGGACGCCCACCAACGCGTTGGTCCTGATTCTTCGTGGAAGTCCTGAGCGAACGATATGACGCTCTTCGTGTCCCTTGAGCGAGGAGTATCCATTGGAGCACTCTATCGCAGGACAGGGGACGAATGGAGACCTGCTGATGCCCGCTTAAGAAACTCGATGATTAGTAGGACGACAGATGATACGGGCGATTCATGAAAAATCTAATGTATCACAGCTGTAATCACTATGTCAGCAAAATCAAAGGTAACTAAAACTAGTCTATCTCTACATAATTTTTGACAACTAAAGGCTGAGCAGTAGTCAGAGTTTAAAAAAAGCAGCTTCGCCAAAGGCTCTGCAGAAAGCGATCATTGGGGATGACCGGGCAACAATTTTCATTTTTTAAACCGGAGGTGGAGAATAATCCTACCCACAAGTTACTATAGCACAAGCGGTTAATTAATAGATAATTAAATGCCCATCCGAACCCTAGTATTGTAGCATTGATATAAAGTTGTAATTAGTCGTAGATGGTCCAAACTACTGCTGAAATTCAAAAGAAAAACGAAAGCCAAATTATGAAAGACGAAATGTCCTATGTGTGTCATGTGTCAGCAGCACTTATACAATCAATCAAACAAGGCGGAGCTAGTTCATGAATGTATGGCGCAATTTCTACATGAGCATCCAAGAACGCCACCATGCTTCCAATTTAAAATTTTCGAGAAACATTATTTTGGAATGAAACTTATGATTCTATGATTCTCTGACGCTTTTTTTGATGGTTTCTATGGGATTTCCGTGATATATCATAATTTTGTTCGCCCCCCATTTTTCTGTTTTTCTGGCCAACTTTTTGGCCATTTTCCCAGAATCGGAAAACAGAAAAAATTTGCCCAAAACGGCCAGAAAATCAGAAAACAGAAAACAGAAATTCTGCCCATCCCTGTTGCGGGACCTCAGACCTGGGGTAATCGAGGTAGCTGAACACGAACCTTGAGTTAGTTTTCCAGTACCCATTAGCATAAAGAGATATTAATCACATTATCGAATTTTCGTGAATATCACTCAACAAGCTCAAAACTTGAAGCCTGAGTTAATCGATCACTGAACACGGATCTGAAATTCATTTTTTATTTTTTTCGTCGAAATTTGTGTTTTTTTGTGCAAATTTCGCAGATGATTCAAGTGTATGACATTGATGATAGTCGTGGTCACAGAATTTATTCGAATGATCAAATAATCGAAAATCGAATTCGAATAAATTATTCGAATAATTATTCGAATTCGATTATTCGGGCACAAGTATAATAGCTGGTTGTATGACCATCGATGATATTTATTTAGTTATTACTGCACCTTAAGTGCGCCCAAAAACAGAGTACAACAACAAGGCAAGCTTGCACAAAATTTCAGTTAACACGCATGGAGAACACAAAAAAAATATCGCTATGCACTGCAAAACTAGTATTTTTAGTATACTTTACAGCCATCAGAAGCTCAAATACAAGTAGCCTGAAACAATGTATGAACAAAAAATTATAATAAAAGTAATAGGTAAATTGATACTAATCAAATTTTAAAGAAATAATTTGATTGTAGTAGAACGGTGCAGAGGCCTGATAGGCAACCAGTATAGCTATGGCGTGATTCCGATTGTATGAGTGAATCACTTTCGAGCAGCCAAAAAAGATGGAAGCACCTAGGAGTCCGGTCTTAATTCCGGTCATACCTAAGAGGGCCACAGCCACATTACGCTTCAATTCGATGCTGCTTCCATAGGAACAAAAAACACCTGATCCCCCTTTATTGGTCAACCCTTTCCCTGTCCCTCCTTACTGGACCACCATCCTTCACCGCTCCCCCATTACTGGTCCCACCTTGACTGGTAACACGTCGTCTGAATCCGGACAGACCTTGCGCGACATCACTGACACCTCTTCTGAACCTAGGCACCTGATGAACGACGTCGGTGATGTGTGTTCTCAATCCGGACGTGCTTTGAGCGACATCGTTGACCTGTCGTGTGAATTCGGAACCCCTGGCACGACATCGGTGATCCGTCGTCTGAATCCGGACAGGCTTTTCGCGACATTGGTGACATGTCTTCTGAACCTACACGCCTGCTGAACGACGTCGATGACACCTCTTCTGAACTCGGACGCTCGCTTTCACGACGTCCATGACACATGTTCGGAACTCGGACGCCCTTTGCGTGACATTGGCGACACGTCTTCTGACCCCTCTCAACACGACGTAGGTGACATCACACAACTACAACCCCCCCCCCCCCATCCCCACACTTCCTTCCAACACACTCCTCCAGCACTTCTGTGCAAACAAACAAACACACAGACAAACGACCGTTCTCGGTTATATATAGTAGGGTGTGCTATACAGAATCGTGTAGCAGAATACGGTAGGGCAAAATCTTCAAAACTGCTCCTATGGTGCCTCACTCTCTATTGCACGTACGCGATTCATTCTCTGAAGTACTCTTTCTATTTATTAATTATGGTCCCCTTTAATGGTTCCTATTGCTGGACCCTTTACTGAATCCCCTTACCTGGTAATCCCTTTATTGGCTCCCTTACTGGTCCCCCTTGACTGGTCCTTCACTAGTACCCTCATTTTTTGGCCCCCTTCATTGCACCCCCACCCCTCTTCACCGCTCCCCACTACTGGTCCCATCTTCCCTGGTTCCAACTTTATTGCTGAACCCCTTACAGGTTCCCGTTCATCTTCACTGGACCCGCCCTCCTTCACCGGTCCCACCCTCACTGGTCCCCCTTTTACTGGTCCCTCTTCAGTGGTTCCCCCTTTATTGTCACCCTCTTCTAGTTCACCCTTCACTGTTCCTCCTCTTCGTCTGTTCCTACTACTGCTCTCACCTTCACTGGACCACGATTTACTGGTCCCTCTTCACTGGTCTCCTATCCTTCACTGGACCCCTCCCCCCCCCCCTCTTCACCTGTCCCCATTGCTGGTCCCATCCTCACTGGTACCCCCCTTTACTGGTCTCATCTTCACTGGTCCCCCTTTATTGGTCAATTCTTTCCCGGTCCCTCCTTGCTGGACCACCATCCTTTACCGCTCCCCCATTACTGGTCCCACCCTGACTGGTAACACGTCGCCTGAATCCGGACAGACCTTGCGCGACATCAGTGACACCTCTTCTGAACCAAGGCACCTGATGAACGACGTCGATGATATGGGTTCTCAATCCGGACGTGCTTTGAGCGACATCGTTGACACGTCGTGTGAATTTGTAACCCCTGGCATTACATCGGTGACACGTTGTCTGAATCCGGACAGGCCTTTCGCGACATTGATGACACCTCTTCTCAACCCAGGCACCTGATGAAGGGACGTCGGCGACATGTCTTCTCAAGCCGGACGTCCTTAGCGTAACATCAGTTACACGTCTTCTTAACCAAGACACCCATTACGCGACATCAGTTACATGTCTGGCGCGAGCGCGTGCGACGCCGCTTTTTGGCCCGCTACTGCCCGCCCGCTTTGGTCCTTCGCAAGTATGCGTTCGTCCTCTTTTTTTTTCTTTTTGGTTTTTTCGTGTCTATTCGTTTATTCGTTTGGTGGACTGGATGTTTCGAGCATCCTACTACCACGATATTTTGAAGGATCCGAGCAGTGGTGCGGGGTACACGTTGGGACTAATCGAACGGATCTCGAATACTTTGGCTTCCTCAGCCGAAGTTCCTGTACCTTGTTCTGATGGTCAACTGTGACGTAACACTGGGCCTTAACTTAGCATGCTTGCAGGCGCACCAGCCCAAAGATGTTCTGTAGATTTGCAAATAGAAGTCGTTCAAGAAGCATATAGCGGCCGGAGTCCCTCCACAAGACGAGTCTGTTAGTTGGTAAGCTTTGAGTCTTGAGCGTTATCAGGTATTCCGCGAGGTTTTTTCGAGGCGTTTGTGGATCTGTCAGGATCTTGGATAACATGTGGCACATGGCTATAGGCGCAAATTGACTCAGAGAAGGGTGGGTCACCATATACTCAGTGGTTCTCCGCACTAGTATGGAGGCATATGTACATAACGCCTCCGGATAAGACGCGACTCTTGATATAACGTAGATTTTCTCTGGGCCCGGCCAGCTTATCTTTACGCCAATACAAATCAGCTCCGCCTAAGACGTGTCGGATACAACGCTAATCCTGTTATAACGCGGTTCTGGGAGGAACTCTGCGTTCAAAATCCCGTTATAACGCAAGCAAGGCTCAACTGTGGGCCCACAGAGAAAATGGAGGCGAGCAAGATTCTGATTGCGTTTGTGATCAGACCTACCGTTCTATTGGCTCGTTCACAGCCTTGACGAGCACAAGTGTGGCATGTTTTGGATACATGTAGACGTTTGTCATTCGTGCGCGCCCCACATAATTGTTCATAGTAAGCAATGTGTTGAGCATAGTATAAGACCCCGGTACACGTTAGAAGCAGCAGTAAATCCGAGTGTTTCCTCTATCAGAAACGACAGAAAGTGTGGATTAAAGCTCAGATTATTCGAAACAATTCCCTACACATTTGTTTCAAGCCTAGAACAGCTGGTCAAGAGGCTACTCGCTGTCGCATGATGTTTCGCTCCGATCAGAACTGTCACGATATTCACGACTTGTACCTGGACCTTACAGGATTACAGCAATGACGCTATTAGATCACATGCAACATCCAATGTCATGGGAGAGTGCTGAGAGGTCGCTAAAGCGAGGATATGGCGGATGCGGCGCGGTTTAACAGCGCTGACAGCGTAATGGGCTAACATCCTGCCTGGAAGGAAGAGTGCAAGCCACCTGGCGCGAGAGCTTTGATGGCGGCAAAAGATATAGCAACCTCAGGTTACATGGCTTCGTTGTTGGTCATGTCTAACCTATCTCTGGTACCCGTTATTCCGGGCACATATCTATAATAGTAATGCATATAGAAGAGAGTATCTCTGAGGACAGAACTTCATTAATAATCCAAAGATGTTCATTGCCTTCACCTTTCCTTATAGTCACATATTTATTCACTATAGCCATATATAGCTATTATATGTGGTTTTAAATAAATCTACGGTAAGAGAGTCTAAAAAAGGTCGGCTCCGGTTAGGACGCGACTCCCGTTATAACGCGTATTTTCTCCCGTCCCTTCAAACGCGTTATAACGAAAAGGGACTGTATTATGCTTCGGACCGTATCGAGTAATTTCGAACAAACATTCGAATAAATTCGAATATTGGATTCGGGCACAACTACACCTCCAACCACACCGACATATACCTCCAACCACATCGACGAGCGGTCGACCACGGATACATCTTTCTTGACCTCATCGAAAATAGCTCCAGATGAGCTGCACTACTGATTGTGTATCAATCAAAGATTGGGCGTTTTTAAAGCTACATCGCAGTCTTTATTTTTGAAAAAAGAGATCTTTTGTAAACGTCTTTTTGCAATTTTCTTGTAAAAAAAGTCAAAAAAGTCGGGGCAAATTCCAACATCGAAAGAGAGGGAAGTTTTTTGTTCCGACTTCCTTTGACAGAGACATCTCACCCCTGTTTAGTGGATCCACCAGAGAGTAGGTTTGCCTGAACTATTAGGTTGGTGAAAAAGTCTTGCACCACAGCGTAATTTTTTTTCAAAATTTTATTGCTTCCTTTGTGAGCGACTTCAATCTTCGAAGTAATTACCATTTACATCTACAGCCTTCTGCTATCTGCTGGGGACATCACGAAATCCTTCCTTCCAGAATGAAGTCAGCTGTGACTCAAAGAAGTGCCTCACCTCGGATTCCAGTTCGGTTCGGTCGTTGAAGCACCTATCCCTTAGTTGTTGCTTGAGAGCTCGAAAGAGGTAGTAGTCCGATGGCGCAAGACATGGCGAATACGTTGGGTGGGGCAGCACCTTCCACCGAAGCTCCTGCAACTTCTGGCGAAACGACTTTGCAAAGTGGGGCGAGCATTGTCGTGAAGAAGGTAAACATTCCTCCGCCCTCGCGGTTTGCAAGACAAGATCTCGCTCAGCTTTCACAGCTGTGTAGCGTAGATGTTTGCTGTTACTGCGGTGCCGTCGTCAAGGAGCTCATGATAGAGATTCCTCGAGAACCCCACCAACAGCACAGCATTACCTTCCTTTGGTGAATATTCGCCTTAAGGTTGTGGTTCTCCTTGAGGGAGCCACTGGGCCTGCCGAGTATGGTTAACGAGAAAGACCCAGGATTTATCTCCCGTTACATTCTCGAGAAAGTGCTTATTACCCAAAAGAACAAGGAGAGACTGAGCGATAGTCAATCGCGAAGCCTTGTCCGAGTCGCGGAGTCAGTCACACTTCACTACAGTCGTAGTATTTATATGCCCTCAAAAACAAATTGCCATGTATGCGAAATATTCTAGAAAGTTTGTGCTACAACTACGTAGTGCCAAACAGTCCTTAGAAGTTCCCGTTAAATTTTGAAAAAATTTCAAAAATTTTGGTGCAAGACTTTTTCACCAACCTAATATCTTCGGGAGTGACCTCAAATATTTAAAAAGCTCCTAACAAGAGAGGCAATGAGATTAGTCCGGAGATTCTGAACGAGACCTATATGGTCCTGTAGGGCATGGATCACAGAACTGTGTTTCGTTTTTGCTAAATGTCACCAGGTGGTCCAAAAATGGCGAAAATGGTATCACTTCAGGGTGTGCTGGTGAGGTAAAGGTGATATCTATTACAGAATGTCCCCGTCTTGCTCAAAACTTTGCCTACAAAAGGTTTGGAGCGTAAATTAAAGTTAGATTATAGAACAGTCCGATGCCCTACGAGACCATATAGCTCTCAGAATCTCTCGGACCGAGCTCACTAACCTCTCCTGTAAGTGTAGTGGACCTTCGCATAAACAGTAGTCAAATACACGTTCCTAGCTCCTAATCTACACCTATTCCACTTACACGATTCTTTTTCTGGGACAATATAACACGCCCGCGCGTCAAAAAGAGAACTGAAGTTGCAAAAAATTTATGGCGTCCTGGCTAGCCTTCTGAACCGTGATTGCACCTTTCGTCAACCGAATATCAATTCCATGCTCGCTTACCCAGCGTTCAAAAGTCAAGGTCCACGGAAGAACTCTCTGAAACAGGCTTCTAGCCCATTCAAGATACCCGTTTTTTGTGGTGAAGTATATCACCTCCGATGAGACCGGGAACAGCCGTGGGAGCATTGAATGTTGTTCCACTGGCTAACATTCGTTGTAAAGGGGGATTACGAAATGTTGCATATCAAAGTCACGTCTGCGCTTAACTATGACTCATCCTTCGACATCGTTGTTCATCTGAGGTCAGCTGCAGCGTGGGGCCTATTGTTAGAACAGCCCACATCGACCGGTGGCGTGGAACGGCGGCGAAAGTGGGCAGCATTGTTCGCTTAATCCATGAAAATACCTAAGGTTAACGACAGGACTACCATCTGGTGCAGGAACTATTCAGTTGGTTTAAAGAATTGTTTTGCGCGGAAGAGAGGCACAGTCCAGAGGCAAGCGGAATAGAAGTCTATTATTGCAAAATTTATTGACTGAAGCAGACGTCGTAGTTCGAGCAAGCATAACGGGCCTCATGAGCCACTTCCATCGAAACAATTCAGCTTCTATTCGATGCTGTTTCTGACCGTTTAACTCAAGTCTATTCATCAGGAGCAGGAAGATCACAGAAATCTGAGAAGCCTCCGAAGTCGGTCCCAACCTTGCTCAGGTCCGGTAACCCACTGGTTTGAATAAACAACGCAGAGAAATAGGTAAGCCAGAGGGTTGGCGACGAGAAGTGAAGATGAGCGAGAACCTGAACGAGTAGCTGCACTAATTTCTGCCAAGCGAGCTTTGCACGTCACCTAGCGCTGGTTGTCAGTCAATGCAGAGGAAATCATCTTCTTCACTACGTTGCTTGAAATGACACTGCAGTGCAGTGGACAACCGTATCCGTTGCCATAGTCCAGACGCCTATACCACCTTCGACTCAGCGCCCATACTTCCCTTATTTATTTATTTATTTATTTATTTAAGGGCGCCGATAGAGGATACATATTAACGAAATTAACAACAACAACATAAAAGGCGTCAGCATTATCAGAAGCAAGTGAATGATTGACAGCATGAGCACATGGAGCTGCAAATATTGCAAAATTTCAGAGTCTACGAAGCGTCATTGAGATGAAGTCATGCCTGCCAATCTTCTTCATGATTCTGTAAGAAACTGCAAGAAAATTTGATAGAAAAACATAAAACAGCATTTGAAAAGGCGAAGAAGTCTTGTTTGAGCTGGCTTGAAATCCCTTGTCGTGTGAAAAGCTTTACAGCTCTTAAAATCTATTCTTGAATTAGTTGTAGTTTAACCCTTCTATGAATAGCACTGGCTTAGTACCACTCACATTGGTGATCGCTTTTTTTCGGATGGCGCCAACCAGCTAACTACTGCACTGGTAAGGCAAAGTTACAGGGCGTTTTGTCGTTCTGTGTTCAACCAGAAACACAGAACTGAAATTATAATTGCATTCCGCAATATGTCAAAGAAACACCACGACGCCCTCCAACGAGTTCATTGAACTTCTTCGTGGAAGCCCCGGCGAAAGGATTGACTGTCTTCGGCGGGTTGCTGGGCCCACTGGATCACTTTGGCACTCTACAAGGACAGCTGGAGACGAGGCTTGCCACCCGGTGGTCTTAGGAACGACAAGAGATACAGATGATGCCCTAGAGTATGGGATTCTTTTGTACGCGCTCTGAGAACGCAGACATTGTCCTAGCTGATGAGCAATTCAGGAGACAAGATATTTTGCTTTCGCTTTTCTGATTTCCAAGCTTTTCTGAAGAAAGTAAATGTAGTGAGTCCAAATGGCTCCATCGAGTAGTTGAAAGTGTATATAGTAGCAAACAAGCGGAATAACTTCAATGCAGCTGTGGAGTCAGCCACTTTTTCGGCATGTTTCTCGGGAAGGTGGTCACCTTGTTACATATAGCACGCTGTCGATTACCCAAATTTAGGCCACGATGACAGTAGAGCACTGCGGTGCTTTGAATGATCACGCTGGACAAATTCGAGCAGAAGCGAATAATCACCTGTCTTCTGATGTTGGCCGATAGCCACTGTATAGAAGGTGCATTCCTTCTACGTACTACAGGCCACTTAGTGCTGACGTTTCGTGGCGGAAAACACGCTCCTGAAGGCCAAGCAAGTCATGCATGGGTGCAAGCCGTCTATTAGGGCCAAGGCCTATGTGAAAGGAGTAGCGGGGCAAAGCCACGCCACACTTATGTGGTCGATGTGGTCGTAATAGACGAAGTCGACTTCCATGTGCACATGTCGTCTGCGCACATACGCGGATTGGTAACTGGAAAGACCTAACAGCACTTCCGTGACGACTTTGCTATCAGTAAAGAAGCAGCTTTTAGAAGTAGAAATTCACGCTCTTTCTGTGCAGTTGGACTATTACTAATGGTAAGCTGTGAAGCGAGTCTGCTACGGCAATAGAAAAGATCCAACGAAATGGCCTCTCCGTGTGATAAACACCCTTCATCGGAAGGCTGGCTCGTTTCCTAAACTTTAAAAAGCGTTTTAGGACTTCAATAATCTCCAAGTTCGACGCTCTTGAAACCTGGGCACCTTAGACGTAAGTTTTTAAAAATCCTTTTTGTTGTTTGTTTTTTTTTGTTTTGTAGTTTTTGTTTTGTTTTAGGACTATTACGTCGAAAATCTTGAAGCACCTTGAAGCGAACGTTTTTGAGCAAAAGGATTCTGCAGGAGCCCCCATATGTTTTATGCAACACTGATGGATGGACGCGAGATCGCTCAGGGCGTTTCTTGGAACGCCGAATCCGATAAAGGAATTAAGCAGCCGCGATCGAGTTTAAACACAGAATTAATAGGAGCGCCGCCTCCCAGAAATTTATCAGCGCTCGACGCGATCGCTTATGCAAGTGGAGTCAGAACTGGTAACAAGAATCCTTGTTATCTACAAAAAGACGGCAAGTCATTGCTTGTACAGATGGAACAACCGCGCAGCGTGGGTTAAACGTGGACAACGTGCACCCTGGAAAACATGATCACATGCTAATGAATACACGAGCAGCAAAATTGCATCAAAGCAAGGTACAACAAGTGTGGAGAGGGGCATTCCCATGAAGATGGATGTTCTTGCCTTGCTTCTCACTAGGGTTCACTATTCTAGCGTAATCCTATTGCGGGGGTGCGCCATCACTAGGAAGAGAAAATACGACTATTTTCTGTCTCTATCCTTCCGTATGCGGGCGCGTGTAGCGCAGTCGGAGGAGGCGCGACTGTCGCGTGCACCCGATACCAGGTTCCTGGTTCGGATTTCCCGCCCAGGCCAACCAAACCTTCCATCCCTCCGGGGTCGGTGAATTGGTACCAGACGTGTCTGGGAAGGATAAAGCGCTGACTTGTTCATCGGCTGGCCACCGCAAGTCATTGTATGGCCAAATACGCATTCATATCGCCTCCACGACATCCCGTAGAAGTAGAATGCGTGGCGCATCCCAAAAGGAATTGAGTAACGCCGTCCTTTATCCTTTATCCTTTATCCTTCCGTTTGCTTTGTGGTAAATATACCCAAGTCGAGAAAGGGCTGCCCCCCACCCTGTATTGCGCTTAAAGCAATTGAAGGAAAAAGATCTCTAGACGCCCTTTTCTCTTTCCTTTCCCTTTTTCTTTCTTTCAGACGTTCAAGAGAAAGGGAGCCGCCGAAGTGACAAACTCTGTTAAGTACATTGCAGGAAGCCATACTCCTTCATCCCGTTTTCAGTTTGCCTTCTGTGCACTATCTAGGCGATGCGAAATAACTTTATTTAGGTTGGCCCTCCCAACTAGGATTGCAACACGGAAAATTCCTAACAACCCTTAATAGCATAAAAATGAATACTGAAACGTTCTGCGACACTCTGCCGTACCCACCTCTCTCAGACAGTGGGCCGGCATTGCGCACAACCACATAACGTTGGGAAGATCCTCTTACGCAGGCATATTTTTGCGACTTTTTTCCTACTCTTGTTTTGTGATTCCTTTTCGGTTTTCTTGCATATTGGCAGCATTGTGCGCCGCTTCTTATCATGCTATAATTTGGCCTCGCAAGAAATGTTCACCTGCGCCAGGCGAATTGCCCCAAATCTTTAAAAATGAGGCAATAAACGGTCGTTTATATACCTTACACCTGCAGGAAGTCATCTGTCAGTCGAATGGGACAAAGCTGACAGTTAATAGAGATGTCCAGGTTGAATTCCTTCCTCTAGACTTGCATCTAGATCCAACTTCTATAGGTCCATCGCAGTCTCCGCTCTGCTCTGTTTACCGTACTGCAAAAACGACCATTATTTCTCGCCGCGTGCACTTACGGACGCATGCAAAACGAAAGAGCGAGGCTGTAATTGTAATCAGACACCGTTTGTTTGGAGCGTTTCATCTGAAGAACAACCACGTGAGTGGCAATGTCGAGCGTTGCGTCGACCGGGCGAACACCGTTAATAGTCATTATGAGAACGACCGCTCTGTCAAGTGGCCTGCGTCGAAGTGCTTTGCTGACTCACCGGTCGGTTCGAATATTTTTGAATACATCATTGATCGGTAGGAAGGCAAGCGCCGCCACTCCATCTGTATAAATACCGGCCGCTCGGCCGGACGGCAGTGTGGAATACACCGTGCCTCCAACATGCTTGCCTTGACGGTATTTTCCGTGCTCGCGCTGTCAGTGACGTCGGATGCCCAGGTAACTGCATCGGTTTCTGGCCACTCAGTAGATGCTCGCCCTGTTCTGCACGTGAGCATTACGTGGTAACAATGCGCGCAGTGTTGAGTAGCGGCCAAGTGACTCAGGGGGAATGTGCGGCAGCCCTAGTCGACGTTTAGCCACAGTTCACGAATCTGTCGTAGTCGAAGGGGGCACTGCACTCTACTGATCTAAGAAACCATGTTAGAATTTAATGTAGACAGTTATACAGACAAGGCAACACGTCAAATTGTCTTATGAGTGGACAGTGTTTTCAATCTCCTAAGCGGGATATGCGGCCGTGGGTGAGTTTAGCTCCTTTTTCTAGCGCCCTCCCCCACCAGGATAGATCCACAGTTTACTTCGGACGAAGGTTCGATCTGGGGTCGGATTCATCGACGACTTACATAACTTTAACAGAGAATTCACAGTGGAAAGCTCAGATAACGCGGCTTATCGCTCACCGTGTCGCTTGATAAACCGCGCTATCAGAAATTTCGGCTGCAATTCTCTCCGTTTAATTGCTGTAAGTAGTTGATGAGTTGTTGATGCCCCTGGTGAAAACGATGAGCCTTACTGCTACCGCCTGCTAGATTCCTTGATACTGAACCTACCCAGATCTCCATTTATTGATTTTGGACGTAATACTAGTGCATTTCAATGGTCCTCGTGGTAGTAAGCTTGTTCGTCATCAGCTACTCCTTTAAAACGTTTCGAAGAGACTCTCTTCTCCAATTCTATCCTTTGTTAGCACTTAAGTATGTCTTCCCAAAAGCTGCGACGTGGTCACTCAGAGGCACTCAGAGCTGATGTACGGAATTTCCTTCTGAAACACTAGGTAGTACTTGTTGTTCTCATTGGATTCTCAAGGAAGGATTCCCTCATGAATGGGAAGTTGTCAGTGTATCGCGAACTCGCGTGAGGGCTTATCAGTTCAGTGATACTCGTGCATGATAACTCCTCAAGGGAACAACTCAGACATAGAGAGAGTTCATCCGCAGGTGAAAAATGGGTGAACTAACAATGCACCGGTAGGTGCCCTGATTTTGACCTACAGGTGACCGGATTGCGGTACCTAGGCGGGAATTTGAAAGGGGGGCTTTGCAAAGGATGTGAATCTCGCCACGCTTTTCACTGGTACTGGTAAGATGAGGTTTAGTATGCTTAGTGTAGGGCTGTCCGGACATCCAAAGAGGTGTGTACTTTCCATATTTCTCTAAAGCTGTAAGAACTCACAGATGGCCCATAGATTTTTATTACTCAAGCAATAGCGTCAGCAAACATATTGTGAAATTTGCACATTCAAAAAAGAACACAATGTGTTGTAACTGTAATTCAACTTTTTGAGACACAATAGCGAAACCATTAATGCCCCCATTGAAATTCATGCTCTGAGCTTTCGTCGCTCCTAAAAAATAAAACCAAACCTGTTGTAATGCTCGTTTTATTAACACCACTGCAACATCAGAAATAAACTTACACGACCTTCTGTAAAGCATGCCATAGAGACGTTTAGTAGACCAATTTTTCGAACATCTGTAAGTCTGATAGTGAACGATTCGAGTCTTTTACATGCAACCAGGATTATTTCACAATAGTATGCCAATTCCGAATGCCTTTTTCTGAATTGCTTGATTGGTGTATGTAAACAGTATTGCTTTTTCCCGCAAATGAAATATACTACTTGCATATTTAAGGTTCCGTAGGGCGCAAAACAGCTCGGAGGGGGTCACCATATGAGGCAGCCCTACTAAGATATTTAGTGTTGCACTAAAGTAAAAAAAAAAATACGTAGCAGTGGTGTAATCTACCCATGTGGTGAACGAAGCTAGGCTACTTTCGTTGAAAATGAGTAGTCATGTGCCTTTTTCGTGAAGGTGGATAACCACTGAATGCAAAGTGACTCCCTCAAAGCCGCTTTGCGCCTTACGTGGTTCTGAACATATCCACTTATTGTGGATCGATTAAGTAATCCGACAATCACCTACTTCTCCTGAGATCATGAGCAATCTAAAATTGACTGGGAGTGTATAAAATTTTTCATTCAGCAAGCCCAGAAAACTTTAAAAAGTAAAAATCCCACTAACTTGGCACGAGGAGGGTGTGGTGGGTCCACCTAATAAGACATCGTGGTTTTAAACATTTCCTAAAATATTTTACTATTCTCAGGAATCTCTTCACTTCGACATCACTTCTAAAGTCCTGTCTGGTTTTCCTGTAGTCTTTTGACTTAAACTGCTTATTCAGTCCATTTAGGGAGAACATAAGGGCATCACGTAAGGACACAGGAGAGGAATCTCTTCACTTGGACATCATTTCTAAAGTCCTTCTTGGTCTTATGTTCTCCCTAAATGGACTGAATGAGCCGTTTAAGTCAAAAGACTACAGGAAGTAACCGGATTGCACCCATGTACTTCGTTCTACCGACCGTCTAAATGAGAGCTACCGCGCTACATGAGCTCTTCAGACCTACAATTGCATGCGTAGGCACCGTTTATACTTCGTCGCGGCGCGACGCGATGGCCACGCAATGAGGCCAAATTGATCGATCGCGTCGCGCAATCAATATGGCCACTATACGTGGCGTCGCGTCGCGCCGCGACGAAGTATAAACGGGACCGAGCAGCGAGCAGCGCTGACGCGAGCAGCGAAATGACCAATGGAAGACCGCTCACTGAAACTCTGCCCCAGAATAACTCAATCTATAGTGTAGAGTAGATGGGTAAATACATAGTATGTGCAACACTACATAGGCGAGTTGATGCAGCCTAGCACGCGAAGGATCGATAATAGGAAAGAGTGAACGGATCTATCGTAGTCGGAGGAGGCGCATGATATTTTGGCTCTCTACTCCCTCTCTTGAAATTATCCAGGAGCCTCTATTGATGCCCCTCGATATATTGTGGGTCTTGGTCAAATTCAAGTGAGGTGACAGTATCGCTTTGTAGCGCGAACACCGCTGTTCGCGCTACAAAGCGATACTGTCACCTCACTTGAACCTATTTATCCTAGTCGAGACGGGGCAACCTGTTACCTTAAGGTTGCCCCGTCTCGACTAGGATAAATAGGTTCAAGTGTTCTAACTCCTATTTCACGCTCATACACAAGGATCTAGTCCGTTTCTCTATAGTTATCATAGCAATTCCATTATGCGAGGATCTTTTGTTCTAATTTCCTAGCCGGAAGAGCTTACCTGTTTGTGTTTGCTTCGCACCCCTTGTTAGGTTCGTTATTGGAACAGCAATTTTTAGTAAGGAAAAGAAGAAACATGTCGTCATCACAGAAGTGCGCACCCCCACCCACTCTAACCCATAGTGCTCCAAAAGTCCAAGACTCGCATTATCAGGAATTTCACCTGCACCAGCATGGCTTCAGAGGGCTTTTGCAATGACAACAAAGCTCGTATATGCGCAAAAATCTGTCAATTACAAGGAAGATGCCCAGGTTTTCCAGACTTGAGAACATATGCAGGTCCCTCAACTCGAACAGTAAGCGAGGTGTTTGAGTAAAAGAACTACAGCAGCACAAGCGCCATTGGGTATTCGCACTGCAACATACTACTGATTTTTAACTGAAACAGACATTCGCGTATTTAGATGAGTCTCTCACTACTAGTTGGATAGGTAGTCGGTACCAACCTCTGCGGTCTGGTGCTACTGGAGCTTTACCCGGGTGTCGTCGACGAGGATCGTTTGAAGGATGAGGCTTAGGAATCGAGCGCTGTTCGAATACGCGTGTGACTTGCTGGTCGATCGGCTGCTTGTTGGTCGGGTTGCTCTCCCACTGTTTGGTCTTTCCAACTCCCTCGTGGGCCCCACATATGCAAGAACAACATGCGATCAGCGTCGCCCAAGGAGGAATCGAGAGGACAATGCTCGGGGTGAGACGATTCACGAAAGTTAGACAACGCTTCGGAGTTCCGTGGTTCGTGGGTTTTTGAAGTTAGAGACCCCGACGCACGGACCAAGTCGAAAATTAGGTGGGCCGAGGCCACGTTATTCGTTTCGGTGTTCATTTGATATCCTGCAGAATCCAATTCGGGATTCCGCAGGCACCAGGACGCCTACCAACTTGCTAGTCATAGTGCCTCATAAATGTTCGCGTCCCTGGCATCCAAGAATTTTCAAGTTTCACTTCCTTTACAGGCCTTGACTTTGAGCTCACACGTACCGCTGTAGTCGGGCTAACAGAAATAAGCTTAATTCCCTCAGAAATAAAGCCTATGGCAATCTTGGCCTACTGCTCATAAACCTGCGGTGGAAAATCTAGTGGAATATCTACATTTTATTTATTTATTTATTATTTAGAAGTGTAAATAAGTACAATTACGCGCTGTGAAAACAAAAACATGAAAAACTTGGGACCTATCCTAGTCGGAGAGGGGCATGCGGTGTTTTTTGTCGTTGAGACTCTTAAAAACTCAGAACCGACCCTTTCGGTATAAGGGATGGAAAGAAAGAGCTTTTGGCCTTGGAAATCGATTTTCCGCTGGCTTTCTGTTTGTTTTAATTTTGCATATCTATCTAATATCTATCTTTAATTACTTGCAGTCAGTGTTTTATCCTTCCCAGAGGAGCCAAGTACCAACTCGTCGACTGCGAAGGGACGGAAGGTTTACTGGCCTAGCTGTGCCCCTAGTTTAAACATCGAATCCGGTGCGGTCGCGAGTACCGATGGCTTCTATGCGCTTCCCAGATGTCTTACTTCTAATGGCTGGAAATTCCTACCGATAGTGTAGTCAGAGGAGGTGCCGGCTATCGCGTGCACCAATAACAGGCTCTTGATTTGGGTTTCCCGCCTAGGCCAACCGCACCTTCGATCCCCTCGGGGTCGTTGTCGAGTACAAGACTTGCTTGTGAGGATAAGCATTGAGTTGTTCATCTGCTGGCCACCGCAACTCATGGTATAGGCCAAGTACGCATTCAAATCCAAACTTCCACATCCCGTAGAAGTAGAATGCATAGCGCGTTCCAAAAGGGATTAAGTAAACGCCGCCCTTCATCATTTGCACTCTAATGATATATTAGAACACATCGTCAACGCCATCCGCGGTCACTGCCTTAGTTGCAACTTCGCTCTGTCACTGGATGATAACCGGTTTCCTCCTGAGTGGCTAACAGTGTTGGAGTGCCACGTTCGTCCTCAAACACAAGGGGACAGACAACGTTCTTACCTCATCTTGATCTGAACTTGCAACTTGCGTTACTGGTCAGGAGGCGCTCGTAACCTGAAAAGGTTCAAGAAGAAGGTTGTTGACGCCAGTTAGGACAATTTCAGAACGCAGGCTTATCTCATTTGCAAGTAGATAGATTCCTGAACCCTATGGAATGGTTATCCACTGAAGGTATTGTGTCGACCTTTCATTCCGTCAACTAGATTGCCTGTACCACCACATCGCGTCTCCTGAATAACGGCGCCTCATTCGGCACCATCGCGTGCCAGAGCAGCGCAGTGAATCTTCATCTACACATTGAGACAGACGAATACCGACAAAGCGGCCTCTTATGTCTTCAAGAAACGAGCTGGGAAACGCATTAGTGAATGGAATGACGTTGACACCCAGCAGAATCTACACAGTTGTGGCCTTCCTCCAGCGGGAACGGGCGAAAAGCACTACGTTAACATCGACAGTTGAAGCACCGCTTGATTCCACGTTGCACCACGCTGATCTCATGTTCATCCTGCTTTCGTAGAGCGCAGGCTTGTCGGGCGTATATTACTGCACTATTCAAGATGGAGTGGAATATGCAGGTGCCTTTTCCCCCACTTCTTCGACGTTCCTGTAACCATTCAATGACTCGTTTCCATACGTCATGCTCTTTCACTGTGCATGCACGTTAGTAGCCAAATTGACATTGCGGCACAGATGTACCCATCTGAGAAAGCTACCGTCTCAGGGGAACAATGCTATCTTTTCAACTCGACTTAGAAAGGCCTACAGTCAGTGGTGCTAGCTCCAAAGACGCGCTGAGCCAAACATTTTCGCCATCATCTGTGCCGGTGTCGATACGGTCTAAGGCTTCTAACAGTGGGAACATGGAGCTGTCACGGGACGATGGAGTCGATCTTCTTCCTGAGCTCGGAAATGCGGTGGCAAGGCTGAGGTAGCTAGACGGTGGAAGATCGATTGTTCTACTGACGGTTGGCAAACTGTAACATCGCAAAACCTACAGGGAAAGCAAATGTTTATGTTCTGTCTAGCCTGTAGCTGATTACGGTTACTATCCGATGTAATCCAGGAGCCAGATTCATCAACGACTTAAGTAACATTAACGGAGAATTGAAAGCGAAAAGGTGCGACAGCGCGGCTTATCAACGGCTTATCAAGCGATGTGGTGAGCGATAAGTCGCGTTATCTGAGCTTTTCGCTTACAATTCTCCGTTAAAGTTACGTAACTCATGATGAATCCGCCCCAGCTTACCATTCTATATTCTGCTAGTATTCTTGCAACAAATAAATAATACAACTATTTGCAAGTAGCTGATTGGAAATTGTTTCGCACGCCAAATGCTCACGTGTTGGGGAATCTCTGGGGTTCGCCCTCTGCGTTAGACTGTGTGCTCAGACAGTGAGCAACTGCCTAGCCTTTAGTGCGCCTATGCATGTCGATCGTTACGCGGTGAAGCAAATTCGCGCCTAACCACCTAAAGCGCTGCTTGATGAGGCTACCTTGAGAAGCTTCAAGGGAAAACGGAGACTTCTTCACCATCAAATATTGTCTATCTGATGATCTATACAAGTTCTATACATTTTCAAAACAGTATTTTCAGTTCTTCGGCCCAAGAGTCAGTGACTATTTTCCATACAGATTCCCTTTTGGCTATGGAGTCGGATTTCCTGATTTCCCACGGTTCCCTTCATTTCCAGACTTCGCGGTACGGGTCCATTCCTGCTATTTTGTTTGGAACGATCACTTCACCTTTAGTATCTAAAAATAGATGCTTTTAGGACGGATTTTTTGGATTCGACTGGGCGAAGCAGCTGGAGGATAGAATCAAAGAAGCGTTCGGGAAATTTGGTCAGTCCAGTAGTATCACAACGGTGAACGGCACCACAAAGATAACTCAAGCGATTGGCGGTGTCAACTACACGGCAACGATACCTGCCGGCACGTCCTATTTCCTCTCGACCATGAACGAGAACAACAACGGAACTGCCGTTTCGGTAGTGAAGATTACGGTGAACGGCACGACTTCCGTGTACAAGACGGCCGACGGAAAGACAACTGTGACCGATGGAGACGGTAAGCCGGTCACCGACGGCGGTTTCTTCCACATTAATCAGACCGGCGAACAGCCGAAACTTCCCGAGTCCGAGAAGAAGCCGGAGGAAGTGACGTCGTCTCCTCAAGAGGGAACCAAGAAGTCTGAATCCGAAACCGCTAGCACCGAATTTCGCTGAGTAAACTCGTGGGCAGGGGTTTACAATGGGGGAAGGGGTTTACTCCTCTATTGATGGCTCATTCTGAGCTATTTGTGTTTGGTGTTCGGAAAATAAATGAATGGTTTGCAATGTTCTGTAGACTGTCAGCGATCACATGAGCACAGCGTTATTCAAATGTTTGATATGAATAATGGAGTCGAAGGAAAGCTTCTTGCCAGCGATAGTGCAGCTATAACAATGCCGAAAAGCCTTATCGATCGTCATTCGAAGCTGTGAGATGTTACATGCGTTTCTTGACAAGTACGATAGTTGCGGTGGTCCACGACTGCTTCACTGGAAGTGAAATCAAGTTATTAGAGCACAGTCGATTTGGTTGCTTGCGTCAAGGCGTTAGCTGGTGGTGAATATGTATAGGAATGATAGCATATTCGTGTTCGTCTCTATTGCTAGGATGTAACGAGAGGAATACCGACCCACTTGTTGAGAAAATGGTGACGGCACTAGAAGCGAAAATCCCTTAGACCATTGCAGGTGGTACCGAAGAGGATTGTAAGATGCAAAGCATTGTACAGGTATTGAGAAGGAGTCTCGTGATATGCCTCCGTAGAGACGTCAAGGAGATCTGGAAGACAAGGTGGCAGCTATGCTCGATGTTCTCCAGGTCGAGTGCAGGCCTGAATCCGTGTAATGCATAGGGTATTCTCTAATACCAAAAGTCGCCTGGTTGACGTAGTTCTACCATCTATTAGGTTGTAACGAAATAAATGGCACTGAACCACTGTAAATTTAAACAGTTAATATCTCGGCTTGTAGGCAAGTTCATTAATCAAAATAAAAACCTTCTGATTCTACACATCTTTGCCAATGTGACACAAGCTTTTTTATCCCAGTAGCATGAAAATCAGAAGTTCTGGAATTGGCGAAATATTCGAAGGCACTTTCGGCATCCTGTTGGTATTTGAATATTTTCCCTACCAAGAAGACGCCAAGATGCTTGAAGAAATGGTAGTCTGTTGGTGAGAGGTCGGGAGAAAACGGAGGATGTGGTAGAGTTTCAAGGCTCAGCTCATTCAATTTCTGCAACGTCATTCGTGCTACATGGGGGCGAGCATTGTCGTGCAGAAGGAGAACTCGCCTTCGGTTTACCAAGGCCGGCCGGATATCCTTCAACTTTTTCATCATTTCTTCAATTTCAATGCAGTACTTCTCTGCCGCAATGGATTCACCGGGAGGGAGGAAGCTGTGGTGAATAATTCCCAGCGAACACCACCCTGTCACCATTACTTTCTTTTGGTGCAATTCCGGCTTCGCAAAAACCTTGGGGCTCTCATCGCTGTCCACCCACTGTGCCGATCGTCGCCTGTTGTCGTACATTATCCATTTCTCGTCACAGGTTACGATGCGATCAAGGAATGGGTCCGTTTCGTTCCGTAGAAGCAGTGCGGACGAGATCTCATATCGTCGGTTTCTTTGCTCCTCAGACAGCTCGTGAGGCACCCATCTTTCCAGCTTTTTGGTCTTTCCAATTTCCTTCATATGCCGGGCAGCTGTGTTGTGACTGACGCCAAGAACCTTCGCTATCTCCCTGGCACCTTTGTGTGGATCCTCCTCTACCACATCTCTCAGCTTGTCCTCATCAACTCACTATGCCTCCCACGACCTTCATGTTCTTCCAAGCTCTCATCTCCATTCCGGAACTTCTGATACCAACGATACGCCGTCCGAATTGTGAACATCCTTGACCGAATGCGGCGTTGATCTTCTCGTCCGCCTCCTTAGCTGTAGTGCCCAGCTTGAATTCATACAAGTAAATGCCTCGGATTACCCTTTTGTCCATCTGCAAAAAAGTCAATAAAACTCTAAAGTTTCCCCACTTTTACATAGAAAATTTGGTACTCACCGGTAGAGCAAAATCTAAATGATGTGCCACGTGTTACGGTTTGTTCTTGATCAAACGCGTAAAAACGCGCCAAAAAATGGCGCGAGCCCCTGCCATTTAGTTCGCTACAACCTAATAGATCCCATTGGTCAAAGGCTATTTCGAATGCCCGTCTCCTAATGCATCTGGCATACCTCCGAATCGCTCCAACGACTGGCGATAGTGTTGCGAGGGTAGCTACGCTGTTCTTAGCTACCCGCACAACATTATCGCCGCTACCAGTCGCTGGAGCGACTCGAAGGTATGCCAGATGCCTAGGGCCTGCTAGTCATACGAATATTTTTTTCCGCCAAAGTATGACAAGAGAGGAGGGTGTGATAGATGGATTTCCAACTTCGTCAACAATCTTGAGAGCTAAAAAGAGGCAAGACCGAGAAAGAATGTGTAGTTTATAAAGGGGAGCTTAGAAGGACATGCGAGATTTCCCGTAGGCGCTCTGTGGGAAACCGCTAACGTTGAGCGGTATTCCGTCAAACCTCCTTTGTGCTCTGTCCGCCCCGACCGTCTTCTTTTTTTCTTTAGGCCTTCTTACTTTCATTACAGTAAAGAACTGGTTTTACTATATATCATAGAATAGTATAGCGGATTACGGTAGGGCAGAATCTCCAAAACTACTATGGGGGAACCACATTCTATCACACGTACGCATTTATTATCCGGAAGTAAACGTTCTCTAAGTGGCGAGGAACAGAATGCGAGTCTCATTCCGAAGTGCTTAACCTGCGGAAACATAAGTGGAATCAAGTGGTATTGGTAGACCGCTCCATACCGTTCTCTCCCACATTAACAACTTTCGTCCGAGTTGTGTAGTTGTTCGCCCTACCTCCCACCCACGCGCACACTCGTTGCACGGAGCTTTTAAAAAGTCTTCTGAAAATTCCACGAGTGATGTGCAAGGTCTGATCTGTGACACGTGTTCTGGATCCGGACGCATGTTGCATAACCTCTGCGACACATCTGCTGAGTCCTAACGCACGTGTTATGACGTTGCCGCGGTGTCTATGACAGTCTTCTGCGCTCCCACACACGTGGCACGACGTCTGTAGCACCTCTCCTGAAGCCCGATGCACGTTGGACGATACTGAAAAAAACACCGGCCCTTACTGGCCCCTCTACTGATCTCCTCTTCATTGTTCTCGTTCATTGTCCCCCTTTTACTGGTCCCCTTTACCGGTCCCACCATTACTGGTCTTTCCCTTGCTGATCCCTCCTTACTGGTCCTACTTTACCGATGCCTCTTTCACTGGACCCCCTCCCCTTCACTGGTCCTCCATTACTGATCCCACCTCCACCTTCACTGGTCCCCCCCCCCCTTTATTGGTCCCCTCTTCGCTGATATCCTTCACTGGTAACCCCTTATTGGTTCCTCACCCTTCACTGGTCGGTCCCCATTAAAGGTGCCACCTTTACCAGTCTTCCGTCTACTAGTCCGCATTTACTCCCCCCCCCCCCCCTTCACTGGTTCGTAATACTCCCCCTTTGCCGGTCACCTTTATTGGTCGCCGCTAACAGGTCCCCCTTTTAGCGGTCCTCCATTACACATTCGGAATCCGGAGTCTTGCGTGACATGGGTGACATGTCTTCTGAACCCGGGTGCCCTTTACGTCACATCGGTGACACGTCTTCTACGGTCTTTACGCGGCACGGTGACACCTGTTCTGGACCCGGACACCTGTTGCACGACGTCGGTGACACGTCTTCTGAACCCGGACTCCTGTTGAACGACGTCGATGACATGTATTCTCAACTCGAGCGCCCACTGCGCGAATCAGTGACACTTTTCTGATGCTCTCGACTCGACGTGGGTGTCAACTCGTCTGAAACCGGACGTCTGTTGCTTGACGTCTATGAAAGGCCGGATGGACAGACGGATGGTCGTTCAGACGGACGGACAACCGCCAACTTTTTTGTATATAACAAGTGCTCCGACACGCCTACCGGCGTGCTTCGCACTTGCGCGCTTCGCGTGACTCTGCAACATCATTGACCTACGGAAAGAAGCTTTTGTAAAACTTAGAATTCGCTAACATCTAGGATCTGCTGCGTACTTTGTTAGCATCAAGCCGTTTACCACTCCCGTCCGTTCATCATACGCATTGTCTCCGGACCGTCCATTAACGCCATTGGTTTGTGCTGCGCAGTACTTCTGCCCTCAGGTTGCTCCTCCGCAACCATTCTCATGCCCAACAGTTTCCAGATATCGTTGGCACGCCATCCGAATCCGGACGCCAGGTTTCCCCTCACTCGTTTCTTCTTACTGGATTTAATTGCTGGCCCACCTTTACTGGTTTGCCCACCCGTCTTTAGTCCCCCACCTTCCTGGTCCCAGTTGACTCCCTTACTGGTCTCTTTTGGTTTTCCTGGTACCTCCAGGTTGTTTCTCTTCTTCCTGGTAGCAACCAGGACGCTCAGAAGCGCGCGTAGTTGCCGCTGTGTCAAGCAGGAAGAGGCTGTGCTTCCTCGGCTGCAGCATCATCCCATGTCGAATTCTGAATGCGGCCGCTCGTCGCACGAGTACGATGTCACCACTACTGACTCCGGACACCTATTGCGCGACTTCTTGTGGGTCCAGACGCGCAGTTCCCGCTGTGTCAAGCAGAAGGAGGCTGCGCTTCCTCTGCTGCTGCAGCATCCCATCTTGAAAAGCACATTTTGTCCGCGCGAGGTTCTATGAGGCGTATCTCACGCAGGTTTGATCACTCATACGTCTTCTTCTTCTTCTTCTTCTTCTTCTTTTTCTTCAGCGTTTGTCCCGCATCGTCGCGGGGTCCGCTATTCTGGTGTTACGACGCCACCTTTCCCGATCCTGCGCTTGATCAGGGTGGACACCGCTACTTTCATGTCCGTGTGTAACGTATCAGAACAACGCTGCTTCGGGCGTCCTCTAGGCCGCTTTCCAGATACTTCCAACTCAAGGCCTATCTTGCGGACGCTGTCTTCTTTCCCGCGCAGAACGTGGCCGTACCATCGCAAGCGAGCTTCGCGCATCTTGTCGGCTATCGGCGTGACACCGAACTTCTGCCGAATAGCATCATTTCTGATGCGGACTATGCGCGTGACTCCAGCCGTCCAGCGCAGCATCTTCGTCTCCATGACGCTGAGGCGTGTTTCAACTTCCTTGGTCGCAGGCCAACACTCAGCGCCGTACATCGCTACCGGGCGCACGACGGCTCTGTAAATCTTCGACTTCAGGTGCTCTGGAATCTTCCTATCGCAGAGCACGCCAGTCAGCGAACGCCACTTGGACCAAGCTGCACTCACGCGTGAGTACACTTCAACCATCAGACCGCCGTCAGACGCTATTGCTGATCCCAGGTATTTAAACACCGAAGTGCGTGCAAGTTCAGTACCGTTAATCTTAATGGAGCCGGACTCGTTCACGTCAGTCGTTAGGTACTCGGTCTTCTTGACGTTCAATTTAAGTCTGAACCTCGCCAGACGGTCGCACCAAGCTTGCACCTGCCGCTCGAGATCGTCTTTCTCTTCGCAAGCGAGCATCACGTCATCAGCATAAAGCAGCGTCCATGGAACGGGCTGCTGAAGATCTCGCGTAGTGGCATCCATGACGACAACAAAGAGGAGTGGAGAAAGCGCAGAACCCTGGTGCACCCCAACAGAGATGGGAAACTCCATTGAGGTTCCAGCTGCAGCTTGCACTCTACTCTTTGGGCAAGAGTAGAGCATCCGCACCCACTCTATGAGTTCTTCAGGTACGTTGTGTTGTCGCAAGGCGTACCATATAACCTCACGCGGTAAGCGGTCGAAAGCCTTCTCCAGGTCGAGAAAGACGATGTGCACCGGCTTCTCTCTCTCGCGATGCTTCTCCACCAGGAGGCGGCGGCGTATATAGCATCAATGGTCCCACAACCAGACACAAAGCCGCACTGGTTGTCGGAGAGCTTGACGATTTCACGGATTCTTCTATCGAGGATTCGCTCGAAGATCTTCATGCTGTGCGAAAGCAAGCGAATCGGACGGTAATTGAAGCAGTCCGTAGGACTGCCCTTCTTCTTCCAGATCGGAATCGTCATACTGTTGTGCCAACACTCCGGTACTTTCTTCTCCATTACTACCTGGTTGAATAACTCAGCCAACCACTCAGCAGGATACCAGAGCTTCGACTTCCAAACATCGGCTGCCTGATCATCCGGCCCTGTCGCCTTACCGGGCTTCATCTTCTTCAGAGCCGCTTCTGTTTCCTCCACTGTGATCTTGTGAACGGGACCGTGAACAGAAGCCACAGAAGGGATGGCCGGGTGAGCAAATTCCATAGTGGAAATTTCCTCAAAGTAATCACGCCATCGCTTCAGCGCCTTTTTGCGGTCTGTCAGAAGATGGCCGCTCTCATCATTGATGCCAACAAACTTTTCAATATCCTCGGTTTGGCGACGGCAGCTCTTAGCAAGTCGGTACAAATACCGCTCACCATCGCGCGATTCGAGCTTTCGGTAGACATCACCATAATGAGTAGCTTTCGCAACAGCCACGGCTTTCTTTGCAGCCTTCTTCGCCCTCTGATACTCCTGCCAGTTGTCGGCTGTTCTGTCGCCGAGAAACACATGATACAGCGACTTCTTCTCTCGAACCTTCGCATTCACATCGTCTGTCCACAGCCATGCCTGCTTGTCTACTTTGCGTCGTCTAGGCTTCGTAGTGCCGAGTTCCAACCTTGCAGCTTGGCGTATCGCGTCGGTTGCTCTCTTCCAAGATTCATTGACAGTCGTAACTGTCGGTAACCTCACGCGAGAAATCACAGCTCCTTCCTTCTCTTTCATTCGCCACCACCTGATTCTTGCAGCACCAACCTGATGCACTCTCGGAGGGGTGATCTTAAAGGTGCAGACCAGCGGTCGATGCTGTGGGGCGACCGTCTCATACGGCACGATCTTCGCGTCTGTGACAATGCTTCGGTCGCGATCCTTGACAAGGACAAAGTTTATCTGAGATTTGGAGCTCCCACTATAGTATGAGATGAGGTGGAAGTCGCGTTTTCGGAAAGCGGTGTTCGCAATGGTGAGGCTATACGATTCCGCATACTCAAGAATAGGCTCACCATCGGCGTTACGAGACCCGTATCCGAAACCACCATGACAGCTGTACCCGTCCTTCGCAGCACCTACGTGCCCATTAAGGTCACCAACGACTATGATGACATCTTTCGAGGTACCTCTGCTGTCTTCTCATCAAGCAAGTTCCAAAACTCATCCTTGGCTTGATCGGAGCAGCCAGTCTGCGGAGCATACGCAGAGAAGAAGTGATAGAGTCGCTCCTTAGCGGCGACAGCGATCTTCATCAATCGATCGTCAAAGCGCTCGACGCTTACAATCGAGTCACGAAATCGTTCGATTATTCCGACACCGCTGGTGGTCCTGGGACTTCCACATAGAACGGCCTTGAAACCACGTCCTATATCCCTTGACTTGCGGCAGGACCACCTCGTCTCCTGCACCGCACAGAAATCAACTCTTCTTCGCTCCAGTGCTTCAACCAACTCGCGCGAGCGGCCCGTCAACGTACCCACATTCAGCGTAGCCACGCGGGTCCTACTTACGTTACGGGACTTTCGGACTAGCTCAGTTGCACCCCGATGCCGTCCTCGCATCAGGGACCCTCGTATACTTCTCACACTTGCCGGGCTCTGCGAGTGCGCGTCGGCTCCCGCGGACGCCGTAGCACATTCTCGAGAAACTTGACTTATCATACACCATGTGATGTGACATGGGTCTTCGTAGGCCGGCCTGTCACAAGGGCCTGTCGCCTGCATTCGAATGTCCGTCATTAGCTTAGCTCGCAGAGCGAGCAGTTTCCAGTGGCACCACGTGGAGGAACGGACATCGCCACCTTGATCACTCATACGTCATCGAAGGATAACTCAATTAAACAGTGGTAGATGGTAGATAGAAGATAGATAGGATGATATCAATAGAGGATTGTGCATAACTTTAAAATATGTATCCTTAATTCTGATGCTCGCTACACGATGTCGGTGCGTATTCTGAGTGCAGACGTTCATGGTAGGACGTCAGTGACAGATCTTCTGAACCCATTAGGTTTTTCTTATAGGATTCTCTTCAAAATTTTCTGATTTTGTTAGGCATGTCTGTTTAAATTTCAGACGGATATAGCGAGCGATTGCTCAGACAATCCGAAGAGGGTTTCGTTTTCTGCTAGAAGTAGTAACTCCCGCAAGTTTCTATAGGTCAAGAAATGTTGATCTGACTGTGGAATCGATTGCAGGCGACAGGTCCTTGTGAGAGGCCGGCCTCCGAACACCCTATGTCACATTACATGGCGTTTGAGTTGTATTTTTCGGATTGCGCTACAGCGTCCGCGGAGCTGACGTGCACTCGTAAAGCCCGGCGAGTGCGAGAAGTATGCGAGGGTCCCTGATGCGAGAACGGCATCGGTTTGCAAGTGAGCCAGTCCGAAAGTCTGGTAACGTAAGCAGGACCCGCGTAGCTACGCTGAATGTGGTTACGTTGACGGGCCGCTCGTGCGGGTTGGCTGAAGCACTGGAGCGTAGAAGAGTTGAATTCTGTGTTGTAACTATCCATTTCGGATCTTCATCTGATTACATAAATGTGTAGTATTATCGTATCATAATATAATATAGAGCAATTGGGTATGAATGATAACGCTTAACATGTTTAGGATGTTTAGGTGAACAATATAAGCATCATATATCCACAGGTATAGCCTAACTCTACGCAAATTCTACGCTCTAGCCGCAGTACACCGTTTTAAAAACTAGACGTTATCAGCCTCTCTGATCAATATATGTCATGCTGTTAGGCTCCTCCTCTAGGAATTCCGTATATAAACTGCCGATTAGATATTGTTTGTGTTGCGCGCTTAAGGTAATAAAGAATAAATCATTGATTACAAGTTGCTGAAAACACATCCGTTGGTGAACCACCAAACTCTGTGCGGTGCAGGAAACGAGGGTCCTGCTGCAAGTTGAAGGACATAGGACAAGGGTTCAAGGCCGTCCTAGGTGGAAGTCGTAGTACCACCAGTGGGCAGGGGCGTTTGTATTGGCTAGTGTAGGCGCCGCGGCCGCGCGCGCAGGTGGCCATACCTGCGGCGTCAATCCCTTGCTTGCCGCCTCCGCTCACGCGGCAGCGCGACAGGAGGTACACCCGCCCCTGCTGGGGGCATGGCGTCAGGAGGTACAACCGCTGTTCTACGGACCGGAAACTTTTGTTTTGCGTGTCAAAGGTATCGTAAGGCAGCCGTTAGACTCTCGGTTAAGCCTAGGTAGTTGGGGGTGGGTGAGCAAGGAAGATGAGAAGATCGCACACCCCCCAGCAGGGGGCGGGTGTACCTCCTGACCGTCCCCCGAGACAGTCGGAGACACGATCCTACTCCAATTCTCCAATATCTTCTGGAGCTAGCACGAACCAGCAGCCGTCACCGTCTGTTCTACAGCCTGCCTCCGTCTTCATAATAAACAATTATACATATAGATATCCTTGTTTATTTCAGTGACTGATACCTCGACAAGTTCAATATCAGGGAGTAGCCGCAATAACCACAAAAGGCAATGCCTGATGATAACGAAATATCCCGCGTGGCCAGTATTCATACTGAAGGCCGAGCCTTCCCACGTGTTCTTCACCCATGGAAGCGGCACAGATCTTTGCGCGTTTCTCGCAGTCCTATCTGTATGAATGCAATCTCAATATCAAAAGTAAGATATATTTGCTACTTTTCCACCATATTAATCCATGGTTGCGTTTCTCTACGGAATCACCGCACCACCAGGTATCTTGAATATGGCCCTTATGGCATACTCAAGGTTAACGGGAACTGACCTTTCTCACGAAATAAGCAATAATTTATACGTAGACAATATATTGCTTCGACCAGAAACAGAGAGAGAGACCCCAGAAGATTATAGAGAATCAAAAGGCTTACTCGAAAATATAATAATGAACTTACGAGAAAAATCTCAAACTCGGAAACGGCGAAATGTGTTGGGCGAATATTTGCGCTTTTGCTCGGTGTTAGAAACGTCATTCACTTTTTATTGTCGACCGCCGGCCCCGGAGCACCCGTTCTCGGCAGAGGTCCACTGGTCCCGCCCCTTTTGAGAAGACGGTCAAGAGGTTCTGGTGATTGCCGGAACGCTCCCGCGGCCCCAAATTTTTACATTTTGTAAATTAAGAATATAATATGACAACATAGGATGACAAAATAACAATGTTGTCTTCCTCATAACATCTTTTGCTTAAATCCGCCGTTTCCGTTACTGCCACGACCTGCGCATAGTAAGACGTTGTGCGGACGTCCACATGCTGCGCGCTGGACGCCGCAGTCCTCCTTCTCGATATGTGCGACCTTCACGCAGCGACCGCACAACCCAAGCCGAGCAACCTGCATCTAACAAGTAGTGGAAGTTTAGAAAAAATGTGAAAAAGGAAGGCTTCCAACCTGCATTCTTTTGCAACCGCGTCGGGAAACCGGGTGTATCGTGAGCGAGCAAAACAGGCGTACCGATTTCGGTTTCGACCGCTTGAGAAGCTCTGCTATCCTTCGAGGTGATAAATCCTCTCCGCCACGTGGTTGAATGAGTATTCCATGTGTTGTTGATGCCAAAATATGATCTGCTGGAGGTCCGCGGTAGTCGGCGGGGAGGTGACATGGTCGAGCATGATGTAGTCGTCGGAGATATCCATGATAGCAACGATGCCGTTGTGTGATATTTATATTGAGCATTATTGCTTTTGGCTTCAAGTGATACCATGACCATTATGTCCGCTAGAAATTTTTGTTTTTCTCAAGTGTGAGCGTTGATACCTGAGCCGCGGTCTATTGATAACTTATGCGGTCATCGACCGAGCTGCGGATATTAGCCAGAAGAATGGCGTTGGCACCTCTATTCTATTCTATTTTACCACTATATAATTGAGTTAGCGATCGACTGATCTAACCTAAGTGAGATACACCGCATCATAATCATCGGGGCGGTCGAGTGATATAACCTGAGTGAGATACGTGAGGTACGCCTCATCGTCTACAGCGCGGGCAAGACTTGCTATTGAACGTGTGATGTTTCTGCAGCAGGAAAGCGCAGCTCTTTACTGCTGTTGTGTTAAGCAGTAAATAGCTGCGCTTTCCCCGCTTAACACAACAGCACCCACGCGCGTTTCTGTGCGTCCAGATTCAGAAGCCGATTTCGTGCCATTAGCATGAGATGATCACTAAAGGGGGACTAAGAGTAGAAGGGGAATTCGAGGGTGAAGAACCGACAGCCATCAGGAGGGATCGTAGTCCTCATTATCCAAAACCTCTATAGAGTCCTTTCCTGTCGGGCCCAGGGATGGGCAGAATTTCTGTTTCTGTTTCCTGATTATCTGGCCATTTTAGGCAAATTTTTTCTGTTTTCTGTTTTCTGGGAAAATGACAAAAAATTGCCAGAAAACAGAAAATAGACCTGCGAACAAAAGTATATCATGCAAATCGAATAAAAAGTATACAAAAAGTATCATAGAATTATGAGCTTCGTTCTAAAATATGTGTCTATAAAATTTTAAATTGTACGCACGTGGCGTTCTTGATTGGCCGTGTAAATAGAAATTCGTGAACTATGCCGCTTGGTTTGTTTGATTGGCTGTGTAGGTTCTGCTGGCTGGCGAGTCCTTCATGAAACTTTTCTTGCCTTTCAAATGTAATTTGGCTTCGTATTGTTTTGAATTTGAACAACAGTGGCACCAACTACGATTACAACTTTATCTGAGGGGCATTTAATTACCCATTAACTAACCGCTTGTCCTATAGTAACTGTGGGTAGGATTACTCTCCACCTCCGGTTTAAAAATTTAAAATTGTTGACCGGTCATTACCTGAAGGAGGCATCAGGATGGTGGATCAATAGGAGGAACAATGAAGCAGGCTAGGACATGGCACCAAAAAGGGTTTAGGCAATAAGGAGGGACCAGTAGGAAATTACCAATAAGGGGGAGCAGTAAGGAGGATCAGCAGGGGGATCCATGACCAATAAGGGAGACCGGATTTAGAACATGTGGAACCGATGTCGCGCTATGAGCGTTCGCTCGCCCCGTCTTCATGTCGTAAGCGTGGGAGGGCTACTTAATTGAGGTAGAGTAGTAAGGAGGATCCCGAGGGGTAGGAATCTACCTGGAAGAAGGGACCTGGAGGCGGGACAAGGTCCTGAAACCAACAAAAATGGAGCCGTAAGGGAATTCATACGGAGAACAAGGAATCTGCGATATGCATAGCCTCTTCATGCTCGACACAGCCGCGATTGCGCGCGCTCCTGAGCTTCTGGATCGGAGGACAGGTCTTCTTAGCTTCCGGATCCAGAAGATGGGCCCGCTACGTCGCGCAACAAGCATCCTGATTCTGAATACTGTCACCGACGTTTGCCGTGAGCATGGGAGGACTACTAAGGGGATGGTGAAGAATGACGGTAAGCGGGACCCCTAAGCAGGGTCAAACGTGGGATTCGGTTTTTGCTGGAAATTTACGACCCCCCCCCCCTCAGAAGTGGAATTCGTACGACTCTCTCCCTCTCTCTCTCTTCTACTGTTCTAATTCTTGCATTTCTTGATTTTTTCAAGGTTTCCTGTGCATTTTGAACTCTTTAATAGATTCTTCTTTTCAGGCGCGGCTCCGGCACTGAAGAGAACAATGAAATGAGTTCCCTGAACAATACATGTTTTCAAAACACAATAAAATTCTTTAAATTTTGACTGCTATTTTTCGACACTTCAAAATAAAGATTTTCTGGTAGCAGTCTTCCAGTCAATACTGTTCAATTTATGCAGTTTTTTTTTCAGGACGTCATGGACACGGAACATTCTTCTACCTGAAGGAGCGACGTTTGCATCTGAAATTGTGCTCTGAAATTGTGTTATATAAAATTTTGAGTATTACTTTCTGAAGACGACTTAAATGCTTTCCTTATAAATTTTTTGAAGCGTTTATCGAATCGATTATGAAGCGGAAAAACGAAGGATGGACGATGGACTCCCCTATGGAAATAATGTTCTCCCATCCTAAGGAAACGTCATAAAAACGAAAATGAAGCTGCATAAACCCAAGCTCTGTGCATGATACAGCAAAAAAGGCAAAAAAACACGATTCTCCGCAGCGATGACGGAACTGCGATGACGATATGATTAGGATGGATTCTCGAAGCAAAATTCTCGTTTTTCTTGAAAAAAATGTTTTTTAGCCGAAGCAGACCACCCATACGAACAAAATTCTGCCATAAAAACAACTTCCAAGTCTTTGTCAATGCACAGTGAAAAAATCATGATTTTCTGGATCGAACAGGATGAATCGACCTTCGGTCACTTTGTACCAACGTCGTCGGAGCATAAAGTTGAACGTTCACAAAAAGGTTCATAACTCGGTGAGTTTTTTGGATTTCGGAGACTACGCTAGCTTTTCAAAACTGGAAGAAAAATTCTTTCCCACCATGTAAAAACCGCTTTCTAAAAAGAGTTCTTTATGCGAACAACGAACCCTGCTCAGACAGGGAGTTCCTCCTCAGTGCATCAGAGTCCATCGAGAGCTGTACAGTGGATTCACGACCAAGATCTCACCATTCTACAACGACGTCGTCATTGTGAAGAGAGGGGTTCGGCAAGGGGATACCATATCCCCAAAGCTCTTCAGCGCCACCCTCGAAAACGTCATGCACGAACTAGAATGGGAAGACATGGGAGTGAAAGTCGACGGTCGGCAACTGCACCATCTTCGCTCCGCTCACGACATCGTGCTCATAACACCGAGCATATGGAGCGAATGCTGGCCAACTTCCATGTGGGAACGTTGGACTGCAGCTGAATCTTAAGAAGACGATGCTCATAAGGAACGGACAAGTTTCTGATGCCCCATTCTCGCTCAACGGAACGAACATCTCCGAATTCTCCAACTACATCTATCTGGGTCGCGAAGTCAATATGGCCAACGACCTAGCGCCAGAGCTGAGCAGGAGGAAACGAGCGGCTTGGGGAGCTTTCAAGAGCGTCGAAGAAGTCGCGAAGAAGACGAAGAACGTCCGACTCCGTGCCCACCTATTTGACTCCACTGTTCTTCTTGCCCCAACATACGCCTCAGAGACCTGGGCCATACGAAAGCAGGATGAACACGCGATCAGCGTCGCGCAGCGTGGAATTGAGAGGACGATGCTCGGAGTGACACGACCCACGCAAGTGAGAGAAGGCCTCCGGAGTTCCAATCTTCGCCGACGTTCGAGGATTAGAGACGCTGCCGCATGAGCCAAGTCGTCGAAAATTAGGTGAGCCGGCCACGTAATTCGGTTCGCAGACACCCGCTGGACGAGAGCCATCACCGACTGGATTCTACGTGATGTCAAGAGAACACAAGGACGGCCATCAAAGCGTTGGTCGGATTTCCTCATGAAAGCCCTGAACGACAGACACTCATCGTGCCTCTCCAGCGAGGAGGATCCATTGGAGCACTCTGGCACGCGACAGGGACGAACGGAGACGCTGCTGGCGCCCGCTCGAGAGAGTCGATGATCAACGGGGCGACAGGTGATACAGGTGAAATCTGCAACAGAGCCTAAAATTGGTTGCCTGGCACAGTTGTACCTTCACAACCCCAGAGGTCGAATGGAGGTCGAAAAAATTATTAAGCCAAACTTTGCCCAAGAGGTAACATGAGGTGCGGATGACGAAGCTGAAACCGGTCCTTAAAATGTTGGTCGATTACGGTAGATTACAGCAGCAGCAACCTTACTCAACCGCACCGTATCCTACCGTACTCTACCGTAATACCAAAAACGAATGTCAGATTCGTAATCAGCACCCCAAATGTTCCCCTTGAGCGAATTTTGGGTGAATAAAAATTGCGACCACTTCTCGACCTGAGCCGGAGCTGTGAAAGTGCAATATAATAGTGCCAGCTGTCTTTCTAGGTCATGCTTTGACCACAGTTTGAAACTTCAAAGTGAACCGACTGTTGGTGTCGTAACTCGGGTCAACGGGGTGGATTCGTTGACGTTTCGGTGAGAGTCTAAACAGTTCATGAATCAACTGCAAGAGTGAAGTTGTCAGTTGTAAACACCATGAATCTAGTTAATATAGGAAAATATGGTCAGGCTGGATGCGGGAATCGTATACAAAGCACGCCATGATTAAACAAGCTAGGTCGCGGTTATGAACCGCCGGTCATGTCGACGATAGAGGTTGTGAACCGCCAGTCATCTATATTGGTGGTTATGAACCGCAGACCATCAGTGGTTGTGGACCACAGACGTTAAGGTTGTCAAACGCCGGTGGACCGACGGATATTTCGGGGCAAACGGCAGGTGTTTCGGAGCAATACCGCCCACTTCGTCTTGTCGACCGCTTGTGGTCGAGATTGTGACCGGCGCTTGGTCTACGGTCCGCTCGCCAGAATTCTAAGTTGACTCCGGTCGCTGGCAAAGAGGGTAGAGGCAACTACGGTGGAATCGAAAATTGCGGGCGACCGTAGAGTATACAGAAGCGTACCGGCATGTCGAGGTACCGCTTTTAGTAAAGTTAGGGGTGAAAATGAGGAAAAAATAGTACTAATAGAGGCGGGATAACCACCTATGCGATAAGAAGAGAAGTTCGAAACGATATCGAGGACTTTAGTGTAGAACTTTCTAAGATGTTGAAAATTGAAGTTAATGGAGTAGTGATGCCATCTGAGTTAGACACATGACTGTCCATGTCGATCATGGATGAAAAGGCGCCGCGCAAATTGCGGTGCCCAGGAGTAGAAAAAGCTGAAGTGGAACCAACAGCGTACAATAATAAGCAGATAGCATTTCAGCGAAAACTTCCGGCGTTGGTCAAAGGGAAAACTCCCAGCGTTGGTTAAATTTGCGAGTAAAGCCGCGAAGATGGATGTTCATCTATTTAAAGAAGCTGCACATTCTTTATGTGGAAGAGATATGATCCACGAATCACAGATAAACTGTGGACCGCACTACGCAAGGGTGTACCGCGTAGCAGAATTAACGAAGGTAGAAATCAAAAAGGAGATTGTACGCATATTAGCAGCGAATGAGGACCTTTTTCGAAGTGGCCTAAAAAATGTGTAACGACTAAAGCACAGTTAAAATTCAAGTCGGAGTCAGCGGTACCAAACTTTTTTAGAGCTAGGCCAGACCCTATCGCCCCTAGACCAAAAGTAGAGGCGAAAATAGAAGAGTTAGTACAGGATGGAACGTTTAGGAGAGTAGAACATAGTAAATGGGCAGCTACGCTGGTAGTTGTTCCAAAACCTAGAGGACATATAAGGATATGTGGTAATTATAAAATTACGATGAACCACAGTTGGACATCAACGAATATCCGCTATCAAAACCAGATGATTTTTTAGACATGCTGAATGGTGGAAATAAGTTTTGCAGATTTTTCTGACTCTTACATGCAGGTAGAGTAGGGGAAATGGTATAGGACCATCAATGCCATAAATATGGGATAATGGGTTATTTGACTATACGCACGTCCTGTTTGGAATAGCGTCAGCGCCTGCGATATTCCAGCGTACAAGGGAAGAAACGTTAGCGGGAATAGATGGAGTGTGCATCTAGTTGGATGACATTACCGTCATAGGCCCAGATGATAGGAAGCGCTTAGAGAGATTGGAGGTCTTGAAGCAGCTGAAAAAAACAGGTTTTAGATTAAAAAGAGAAAATGGGAACTCTTTAAGGAAAAAATGGAGTTTGTAGGTCATAAGATTGATGCAAAAGGTATAAGACCATCTCCTAATATATTAAAAGCAATGGTAAATATGTCGAAACCAAGAAATTTGAAGGAATCTGAATCGTATCTAGGGGGGCAGTCGTTCGGTACACCGGGCTGCCCGCCGCCCACTTCCCGCCCTGCCCGCGCCGCCCTATTTGGACAAGTTTGCTGCGCGCGAAACCGTCCTTAGTTGGCGCGACGTCGTCCAGAAACCTAACAGCTGATAGCAGGCGATTGGGAAGCGATCTCGGGGAACTCTGAAGTCATTTTCCAGATGTTGTCAACTCTGAAGATGTTGCTGTGATTGTCGGAAAATGCGGACGACGCCTTAGTACTGAACAATGTGACGGGACCTGAAGAAAGCCTTGGCGCTGCACCTGAAAACTCTTTTCCTCCAAATATGGTGCAAGATTCTAACTCTTGTCTCAAGAACGAAACCAGTTCAGGATAGACCTGCAGGGCAGGGAAGTGATTAGAAACGCGATATCCTCCATGTGAAGGCCCGGACATCTTGTCCTCAGCGCGCCCCTCGCCCCGCCCCTTTCTGGGAGCGGTGTATCCAACGACTCTCCGCCGTATCTAGGAAACGGAAAGTTTATACCTAGATTAGCTACGCTCCATGCCACTGAACAATCTCATGAGGAAAAGCATACCGTGGAGCTGTGGGGAGGATGAAAGAAGAACATTTTCTCAAATTCGCGAGAAACTGACCGCAACGGATACTTTAGCGCATTCGCATTATAACCCAGAGATCTACGTAGTGTTAACGACCGACGCGTCCGAATATGGAGGGGCGCGTGTTCTGCACCATAAGTGTAACGATGGAAATGAAAAGGTCGCATATGCAATCCCGATCACTCACGAAGAAAGAGCGTCAATATGCGCAGATAGAAAAAGAGGCATTTGGGGTATGGATAAATTTAGTCAATTCCTTTATGAACGCAAATTTCGGTTACTAACAGATCACCAACCTGCGTGCGAATATTTGGCCCAAAAACAAGGTCTGCCAGTTGTTGCAGTGAAAAGACTGCATAGATGGTCACTGAAGTTAATGTTATACTCGTTCGATATTGAGAATAGCAAGACGGCTGAGTTCGGAAATGCAGACAGATTGTCTCTTTTGCCGGATCCAAGATTAAAGGTGGTAGCCAACTATGTGCAGAATGGTTGGCCACTAAAGATAAAGTATCAGAAATTACTGTCATATCGTGAGAAGCAGGAAGCACTATTTGTACACAACGTGTGTATATTGTGGTAGAGTAGAGTAGTAATTCCGACAAAGTTCCAGTGTCTGGTTTTGAGAATGTCACATAATAGCCACTATGAAAGGAATAGAATGTTAAGCCCTGCGCGAACCAAGATTTAATTTACAGACTTGGATAGAGCAGTGGAAGAAGTGGTCAAGCGATTTGGCACGTGTGCGGTGATGGGAAGAGATCCAGTGAGAACCCCGTTACAGCCGTGGGAGGAACCGGGGAAAGTATGCCAAAAGTTATACATGGATTTCTGTGAAACTACGTGTGGAATTAAATGGCTGATGGTGATAGACGCAAAGTCAAATTTGGCGGAAGTATTAAGAATGGGAAGCTCGACGGTGGGGAGAACAATCGCAAAATTAAAAGAAGTACTTAGTAGAAATGGAGTGTCCGAACAGTTGGTGTCGGATAATGAACCGCCGCTCACTTCTGCAGAATTTAGGGAATACTGTGCGAAAAATGGAAGATATTAACCCTGCCCTAGACTCCAACTTGAACGGTGAAGTAGAGCGTTTTCTAGAAACATTTAAAAACGCGTTTCATTAAGGAATCCGGGAGCGAAACGCCATGGAAAAGAGGTTACGGACTTACTGTTCGTGTATAAAGTGACGCCGCATGTAGCGACGAGAAAAGCCCCATCGGAAATGTTAATAGGAAGACAGTTAAAAACTACTTTAGATGTTGTAAGGCACAATAAGAAGGATGGGCATCTCAACAAGTATGGAAAGCAAATGAACAAGACTTATGATAAAGGGAAAAAGTGAGAAAAATTGTCGTTGGCCAGGAAGTGTACATAAGAAATTACAGCAACGAAGAGAAAGATGTATCCCCGGAGTAGTAACAATAGTTTTAGGGCAAATACATATGATGTTATGGGCGCTTGAGACGTGAGGATTGCTTCTTCCTCTTTCACCGTTATGGGTGGTTCAGTGGGTTGCGGAAATATACAAGGATAACAGAAGAATGGATGAATAGGCTTTATTTGAGGAACGTCGCTCCTAAGCGTACAGGTGAACATCTCGCAGGGCCAGGCACACCCAGCTGGGGTGCAGCGAGGCCCCGCCCCTTTACTACCGTATGAGCATCACCGGAGTCGGTGATACTCCCGGCGGGGCGCAACAATAAATCGCATCATACATACATATATATATATATAAAACATTTGAATTGGCGGCTTGATAGGACGACGGCGCGGCGACTGCTAGATTGGGGACGGGGACTGCTTGTTGAACGTGACGACTGCTTGGCGGAGGACTGCTCGTTGACACATGACGACTGCTTGGCGGAGGACTGCTCGTTGAAACATGACGACTGCTTGGCGGAGGACTGCTCGTTGAAACATGGCGACTGCTTGGCGAACAATGGCTAGTGGTGCGGTCTCTTCATCGGATGCGATGGCTTCTTGCGTGTGCAAAGGAGGACGTTGTGGTCAAGACCACAATTTCCACACTTTACACGGCAATCATCCATGTGCTCCGGCATGAGACAGCACAGACACAGGCGCAGCCTTGACGCTTGTGCTGTCCTAGCGACAGTGTCGGCGAAACGGCTGCACCTACCCGAAAAGTGGTTGTCGCGGTTTTCGTCCACTGGACAGAAAACACACGCGACTTCGGGGTGCTTCTATCGAGAAGCGTGTTTAGAGCGCCCTCCATCGCTTTTGAAGCGCGCTCCATCGTGGCTATCCTTGGCACCATTTCGCGTAGAATAGTGACGGCTTCGGAGACTTGTGCGGCGACGGCTTCGCAGTTGTGCACCTGGACGGAATCGTCCAGCTCGTCGAGCGCTGCTTGGAGATCGGCTGAGAGAGACATCACGATGGTAACATGCTTCAGTAGAGCCCCTTTTTATACGCGATCGTGCCTTTGTCGCTACTTTACAAGCCCCTTTGGCAATCCCTTTACGGTGTAGGGGATGCAGATGATAGTCGTATTACTATACTACAAGAGTGCCGCGGCGGCATTGGCGACCAGTGAGCGCGGTCGTCTATTTGGCTGATAGTGAGATTTTGGACTCGCGCCTTGCGCTATTTGGCCGTGTTTGACGCAGGTCTATACCCGCGGGACATACGCCAATGAGATATTTTGGGCTGCCACCCATATCGTTTGGCCACTTTGCGTCTTCCGTCAACACGACCGACGGCGGCAGCGACGACGACCACGACGACGAAGAAGACCACCTACCCCGGGAGCGTCGACGATGAGCTGCCGCAGGGCAGCTTCAGGGAGAAGCCTCAAGTGGGTTTCATTTATAACTTCCGTTTTGAGATGCGACCCCCATCTCATGCATGCGTGGGGGTCCATCGCTTCCCACAGCCGAGAATTAGGCTTCTCCTCGGCTGCGCGGAAGCATGAAAACGGCTTTTTTTTAAAGCCGTTTTCAGTGCGGTAGGTAGGGTGGTGATGTGGGGGTAGGAGGTATGCTAGGCAGGTTCCTCTCATTTTAACCCTTTATCTCGGGTACTACTATTATTGATTATTAATCACCGCCGGCGGGTTGGATGTGGGTGCACCCGTGTGGACAAATTTCGCGCAGGCTTTATTTGAGGAACGTCGCTCCTCTAAGCGTACAGGTGAACGTCTCGCAGGGCCAGGCACACCCAGCTGGGGTGCGGCGAGGCCCCGCCCCTTTACTACCGTATGAGCATCACCGGAGTCGGTGATATATGAAGTGCATTTCCGTATGGGAGTAAGGAAAACGCATGCTGAGATGAAAGAGAGAGACATACCATGGGAAAATGTGGAAGATTCCCAGTAGGAACGGATGGAGAAAGATCGGCACCGCTGAGGTCGCATAGGGAAAGGAGACGGAGAGGTGGAAAGAATATCACTAGCAGGAGAAGAGAAGAAGGGTTAGCAAGATAACGATAGGAATAGAAAAAAGAAAGACAAGCCAACGGTATCAGAGGCAGCCCTATATAAGGCGCAGCAAGGAAGTGGGTAGTCATTTAATGTGGAGTGGTCCGCAGTGGACAACCGTGCCCAGCGGTGGACATATTGGCGCGGTACCAACGCCGCCAGTGGTGACCTCACCACCGCCACCAGCAGCGTCACCAGCGCCACCACCTATGGCGGCGTTTCACGTGCCGACCATCGGGGAGGAGTTGGAAGGATCCCCTCCACGACTGCTTACACTACTGCAAGAATATGGACAGAGACTGAGGAGCGGCAGCAGCAGACGAGCGAGCGGCCGCAGCCGGCGATCTATGTAGAATCAGATCGAGAAACCACCATAGAAGCAGTAGCGGCCAAAGTCGGAGCCGGAGTATAGCTCCGGCTCGTTCAAATTCTTCGGCCGAGGAGAAATAAAGTGTTCTAATAAAGTGTTCAGTGAAAAGCGTGTGGTATCGACACCGTGCGTAATGGAAAAGGATTTTATCCAAACTGTATGCAATCAAAACGGCAGCTGCTCCTAGGATATAAGACGCTATTTGTTATTTAACAGTGTATAAAACGCACAGAGCAATGAAATCCATTACTTGAACCGAATTAATGAAAGAATCCAAGTGGGTATCAAATCCGCACGTTTCACATGGACCACTAATTGCAAATTTTACTCAAGAAGCGACGCACATCGAGCATTTTGTTCACATAGGTCCGCAGAAATGGGATCGTACACGACCAACATATGTGTAGCGTGAGAATACATTTATATCTGATCTTACTTGACAGGCTTTTGTCTGCACTGCCGCGACGAAGGATCTTAACGTAGGAAAATTAAATCACACACATTTCTCCCTTGCTTGCTTCTGTGCAAATCGTCTTATGTGACTGGCTTGTGAGGAAAATCGCTGGGGACAGCTGACCCATGCTTGCATTAAAGCGCGAATTTGACATCGGAGCACGCTCCTCTCAGTCGACGAGCCGGATTGCCTCGGCCATCCACGTGGAAATTCGATCACACCGTCGCCGTATGTCTCATGTTGATTCCGACTATTGGAGAAGTTGGTCTGTCGCGGAGGAAAACATAGAACAGAGCAGCGTCAGGGATCTACCCACCCTCGCCAAGCTGCATTTGCAACGAAGAGGACATCAAGCCGCAGCCATAAGGTGATCCCTACCAGATCCACTTAGCACTAGGAACTTTCGCACGAGTGGCTAGATGGATCATACCGCGGATTTTCTTCCCTAGCCTGATCCTTCGCTCAAAGAGCGCAGAACCCAACCGTACACTTCCCGGATGAGCTCTAATCCCCACAGAAGAAGTTCAATTGCGGAAACAATAGTCATTTCCTAATCAATCCTCCACGGGGTCGAATGCGAGTCAGGGGAGAACACGTCAGTGGAGGCAGGTAGCAGGGCGCCTGAGTGCTTCCTATACTTGTGCTTTTTTAAAAATTTTCGAATGAACGAATAATCGAATAACCCCATTTTTCCGGTTATTCGAATTTCCGAATAATCGAATAACCCCATTTTTCGAAAATTCGAATGAGCGAATAATCGAATAACACCATTTTTTTAGTTATTCGAATTTCCGAATAATCGAATAACCCCATTTTTCGTTTATTCGAATTTCCGAATAATCGAATAACCCCATTTTTTGGTGATTCGAATTTCCGAATAATCGAATAACCCCATTTTTTGGTTATTCGAATTTCCGAATAATCGAATAACCCCATTTTTTGGTTGTTCGAATTTCCGAATAATCGAATATTCGAAAAAATCGAATAATCGAATAAAGTTTACTAAAACTTAATACACCCGGTGCAAAATAGGTTCACCCCTGGTTTGTCCATTGGTACCCGAAAAACCCGCTGCCGAGGTTCAGTAATGTTACCATCGTTTTCCTCACTACGGAAAACTTCTATAGGAGAATTCTAAGCAGTTTCTCTTATCAGTGCAGGATACCACGAACTTTAACTGAAAATTTAAGAAATGGAGACCGGTGCAAAATATAAGTTCGCTTTATAGAAAATCTGATTAATCACAAAAGTACCTACAAACAAAGTAAGATTAGTACTTCGTCACATCACCTTTGTTGCAACCATATCGAAAATTCTATTTTGCATGCTACTGATTAGGTTATCAATAACAGTTCGCTCAAAATTGGCCCTTGCATGAAGTATGGCGTTCTTCAGATCAGAAACCGATGTCAAACCGATTTTTGTACACTGTGTACAAGAATGTCCCACAAGCTTTCTAGTTTTTGGGTTGAGATCTGAAGGACAGCTAGGCCACTTCAAATGTTGAGTTCTGTTGGAGTTGAGCCAACCTGTAGTTGACTGTGATACGTGTATGGATGCATTATCTTGTTGGAAAATAAGGTTGTGCCTACGGCATCTTTTGAAATATGGCAGAAGGTAATCTCCGAGCAATTTCTGGTAGTCTTCACTGTTCATCCTACGCGAGACGAACTCCAAGGCAACAAGTTCGTATCCAGAAAACGCAGCCAAAACCATGAGACTTCCGCCGAAAAAGTAGCACCCGTAGTATACTCGCTTCTCTCTCCTCAAATCTCTCGAATAGTGCCTGTACCCGTCGGGCCCATCAAGATTCCACTTCTTTTACACTACTGGAGAGATCTGAGAGAAGAGGTCGAGTATCCCCTAGGCGCAACTTTGACGGTGAAAGTCTCATGGTTGGGCTGCGTTTTTTGGATGCGGACTTGTCTCATTCGTTTCGGAAGTTCGTCTCGTGTTGGATGAACAGTGAAGACTACCAGGAATTGCTCAGAGATCTTTTGCCATATTTAAGGAGACTTCGTAGGCACAACCTCATTCTCCAACAAGATAATGCATCCATACACGTATCGCAGTCAACTGCAGGTTTATTTGTTTACTTATTTATTTATTTATTCAATACGCTCGCGACAAGCGCAAGTGCCAGAAAAAGGTATTACAACAACACAACAACATGAAGACACACCTAGAGCGAGTCAAACCAATGTCCTATGAGGAGAAAGGGCCACCTTCAGCTTACTCCTAGGTCGACTGATAGGAAGCTTCTCAGGCTCCCCTTTTGTTTGAGACGCACGCAGATCAAAGAATTTGGAGCCTAGAAAGCGCGAAAAGTGGATTAACTTATAAACCCGACAAATATCAAAGAATTTTCTGCGAGAAGCCAATGTGCGAAGACCCAGGTATTTGTTCCTTATCGATGCTTTAGGTACCATAAAGTAAAGGAACCCGCCAATGCGAATAAGAACCTTGTTGTTAGTTATTCTGTACCTTTTCCACAAAGTTTATAAGAGGTTGGCTCAACTCCAATTCAATTCAATTTTTGCAGTGGTCTAGTTTTCCTCCAGATAGAGAACTTGTGGGCATTCTTGTATACAAAGTGTGCAAAAATGGAACCACTTACACTTCGGTTTCTGATCTGAAGAACGCCATACTTCATACATGAGCCAATGTTGAGCGAACTGTTATTGATAACCTACCCAGTAGTATGCAAAACAGGATTTCCGATATGGTTGCAACAAAGGTGACGTGACGAAGTACTAATCTTACTTTGTCTGTAGGGGCTTTTGTGATTAATCAGGTTTTTTATGAAGTGAACCTATATTTTGCACCGACCTCTAATCGGTACTTCTTCAATAAAAGTTCGTGGTATCCTGAGATAGAGATAACCTGCTTAAAATTCTTCTATAGAGGCTTTCGATAGTGAGGAATACGACGGTAACCGCTGAGCATAGGCAGCGGATCCTTCGGGTACTAATGGACAAATCGGGGGTATCTACAATTTTGCACCGGGGTGTATTAATAAGCACGATGCAATTTTTGTGTTAGCCAATTTCGTTTGATACCGTTTACTCACTCCAAAAGCGCATTGTGTAGGCTCAAGTAAATGTAGTAAAGTAAGTTCAACAACAACATTCGCCAGAGACAAAATAAATGACTTGAATTCTTAAAAAAAGCAAATAATGAAGATATTTAATATCTTCTCAGAACCGTTGACAATACTCGTTAAATGGCAAGACATGAGAACTTTTTTCGTGCAAACAAAATCCTACAAAAAAATTCCTACAGAAATACGGTGCAAAACATCTACGCACAAGTGCAAACCTTTGCAAAAAAACCGTTCACTCCATTTGTTCATTTCATTATCTCACAGGAATCGTAGGCCAATCAAATTGTGGAGTTATACGGCATTTTCAGTCGAAATTCAACGTTTTTGAAATAAATTTCAACGTTCTTCTGGATTCCTCCCCGTGTAACAACGTTGAATTTGATTTGAAAAACTTTGAATTTCAACTGAAAATGGTATAGTTGTGTCATATATGCAAACTGTGAGCTTCAGTCCCGAAGTAATCGAGGTCGCTGAACACGAATCTTAAGTTAGTTTTTGCAGTAACGGTTGCCATCAAGAGATATTAATCAAATTATCGATTTTTCGTAAATATCACTCAACAAGATCGAAACTTCAGGCCTAAGGTAATCGAGGTCACTGAACACGAATCTGAATTCATTTTTTAATTTTCCTTCGAAATTTGTGTTTGTTGTGCAAATTCCATAGAGTATTCAATTATTCATTGTATGACATCGATGACAGTCGTGGTCGCAGAGCACGCAAATGTGAAGTTAGATTTTGAAAATATCGAGGAAGACCGCTCATACAATTGATTCGCCTCAACGAATTCCCCATAGAAAATCAATAGCTCGGTCAACTTCAACCGATAATTTCAAAAACGAACTTCAACGAGTCGATCGCCATCAACTGCGGTCAGTATCGCCAATACGCCATTTCCCCACGCCAGTTGTGATGAACTGATGGAAACACGCACGCACACACACACACTACCCCTCTATGTATGGTAGGATATTGAATGCGTTTTCGTTACGGTGAGCTCCTCCACAGTGTTCTATTGAAAACAATCGTCACCGAAATGAACGCCGCTCACAAAAATCATCATTATGCCACATTCGAAACAACCACGTATTCGAAATTCGAATATTACTCGAATTTTCGCACCTCGAATAATCGAATTCGAATAATTATTCGAATTCTCAAACCTCGAGTAATCGAATTCGAATAATTATTCGAATTTTCAAACCTCGAATAATCGAATTCGAATAATTATTCGAAATTGCAAACCTCGAGTAATCGAATTCGAATAAGTATTCGAATTTGCTAAACTCGAATAATCGAATTCGAATAATTATTCGAATTTACGAAACTCGAATAATCAAATAATCGAAAATCGAATTCGAATAAATTATTCGAATAATTATTCGAATTCGATTATTCGAGCACAAGTATAGTGCTTCCGCACTCCATGCCAACGGACCTGTGGGTCAGTTGTTCCCCGCCTACTACAGTTTCACTCTCTTGCGAGGATATGCAACCCAATGAGGTCACAAGCTCGCCCAGTACCTTTCTGATAACTGAAGCATTCAGAAGTGCTTCGATTTGCCTTTAATATCGCGAATACACTAGTGTCGCTCCATTAGCCCGACATTCTTACTCTATTGTGATCCTCTTCAGAACAGCACGAGTAGTCCGTTCACTTCATTTCCTCCTTCACAAAACGCAACTCTCCCTTCTGGAAGAACATTCTGATGGAAGTCACGTCTGCCTGCCCGTTGCCGGAGAACTTGTCCGCCTGGCATGGTGCCGAGGTGGGGTGCGGTTTTTCGTCGCGTCGTCTCGCGCACTCCGCGCCTCCATCCTCTCTCCTCCTGGTCCACTTCCTGACACTTCTACCGCCGACCACGAGCATGCCACGTGAGTAGACAGTATAGTTGTGCTCTCCCAAAAATTTCGAATAACCAAATATATTCGAAAAGCGACGGTTTTCGATTATTCAAAAAACAAATATGCTTGAAAAGCGTGTTTTTTCGAGCATTCGTATTCGAATATTCGAATTCCACGTTCGAATATTCTTACTCTATTCGGCGCAGCGTTTTGGGCGTTCATTTCATCAAAACAAATACACATGTATTGATGACAAGTGTCCTGACCCACCTGTACATGGGCCTAGCAGACCTATTTCGAACAATATTTAGTGTGGTACAAAAAGTACACTAGTGCCACTAGTGGCCTAGCGGCCGCCAAACGTCTGGTTGGGAGCTTCGCCGCCAAACCCCGAGAATAGAACAACCCCAATCTTCCTCCTTTCTTTTTGGGCCTTCTTACAGTAAAAAACTGGTTTTACTATATAGATTAGTGCAGTGGGATATGGTAGGGCAGAATTTTCACTGCGCATATGAACCCCATCCACCTTCCATCACATGCACGCGATTTATTCTCCGATGCGCTCGTTCTTTACGTGTCGAGAAACAGGTAATGAGAGTCCCAATTCGGTGCTTAATCAGCAAAATCATAATTAAAATTAATTGGTATTGGTCGACACCGCTTACTATCCCACGGCAGTAATACCCCTCCGAATTCCGTGGTCACTCTCTTTACCCCTCCCCCCCCCCCCCTCCGGAAATACTTCCTTTCCTATGTGGCTGGCAAAGAAATGGAGTGAGAGTCAAGCACGTGCATGTGACACTGAGTACCGATTCTCGTGTCACTACGTTGCCACGACGTCTATGACACTCGACTCACGACGTCTAGCGAAAGTCTTCTGAATATCTGCGCACGCTAGACGACGTCTTCAGCACGTCTTCTGAATCCAGAAGCACGTTGAACGTCTAGGGCATGCCTCCTGAATCTCTACGTTCTGCACTCGATCCACATTCATGCCCTGACGCGTTGCTTTTTGAATATCTCGTAAACTTGGGCGATCAGCCGCCAAGGATATAGTTCGCCAGCAATCGCCCATGGTTAAGCTCAAAGAAAGCCCGGCTGGCATACGCCGCACTGGCGTAGGCATTTTTTGGCTTCAATCCCCCCTCCCCGTGACGTACACGTGATATTAGCCGATTATATATAGTAGGATTTGACTTGACACTCACAGAGCTAATTGAAGGGAACGGAATATCCTACTATATATAAGGGAGAACGGCCGTTTGCCTGTGTGTGAGTGTGCGTGTTTGTTTGCAAAGAAGTGCTGGAGGAGTGTGTTGAGAGGAAGTGTGGGGATGGGGCTGGGGGGAGGTTGTGCAACATGCCTGACGGCCTGGCGACTCAGTAGACGTGCCCAACACGTCGCCCTACATGCATGACGATTCAGTAGACGTGCCGAACACGACTCCAAATGCGCCTGGAGATGCTGTGCTCGGGGGGGGGGGGTGCAGGGGAAAGTGTGGGGATGGGGTTGTAGTTGTGCAACGTGCCTGGCGACTCAGTAGACGTGCCGAACACGTTGTCCAACGTGAGAACGCCTTTGATAAACTTACGGAAGTGAAGAACGCATTCATTCAAAAGTACGCTGCAGGATTTTAAGTTTCGGAAAAATTGATTTGGCACTCACAGCAAGACCCGTTGCCTACGCGACGCGGCAGTGTAGCAAAGGCCTTTCCGTAGGTAAGTGATATTGCGAGTTCGCGCGAAGAGCGCAAGTGCGAGAGACGCCGTTAGGCGTATCGAAGCACTGGTGACCTAAAAAAGCAAAGAACAAAACGAATGAACAAGCAAAAAACGAGCAATTAACCGCGGTTTAAAAACGCCTCGGTGGGCAAAGTGTATAAACACAGCTGACCGCCGCCTGACATGTTATAACCCGGATCCATCGTAGTGAGGGGCGCGTAGCGATATCTGTTTACAACCGCGTAAACAGTATGTTATTTTTTCTTTTTTCTATATGAAATTTGTTAGCTTAGGCCCTATTCTGTTCTCTTCAATCCGCTGTGTGAGCGTCAGTGACAGCCGATGGCTGTCGTCCCGCGGGTGGGAAGTATAAGACCTTTGTTATACCATCGCTCACTCTGAGCGACACCTAATGATATGCTCCCATATCAATCTGGCGGGGCGATGGGATCGATAGGGGAGCATATCATTAGGCGTCGCTCTGGGTATAGTTGTGCGCGAATCAACATTCGAACATTCGAATTCGAACAATTCTATCCGAATTCGAATATTCGCAATCAAACGTTCGATTTTCGAATGTATTCGAATTCGAATGCTCGAAAATCGTCGCTATTCGAATATATACGGTTATTCGAAATTTTTGGGAGAGCACAATTATAGCTCCTGGTAAGCGGTGGTATAACAAAGGCCTAACAGCCCCCTTATCGTCCGTCGCGATCCGTGGACGGCGGGAGTGGCGGTGCACGGCGATTGGCCGGATGAGGGATCCGGTGCGATTCCCGGCCATCCGCCGACGGTCCCGCGAGTGTACCATAGGATTTACTGGAACTCATCCCCTATTACTAGTACTGGTCCAGCACTACTGGCACCCCTGACTGAACCTGGTCCACCATTACTGGTATTGGCTGCCCTCAATGATCCCCTTTAGCAGACGACCTGTTCGGCACCTCTCCTGAATTCCCAGGCACGTAGAAAACTGTTTATTTTTCGCTATTTTCGCTCCCTACAATCCCCCCACCCCGTTCTATGACTAATTTATGACACATCGATTAGCGAATTACTACACAGTATAACGTTATGTGTTACCAGCTTCACACCGCAAACATAATCACTGTGTACTGGCTCTATCTTAGCTGTATCTTTATAAAGAACAGGAAGAACTTCATTTCATATACCAATAAATTTAAACCAGGTACGATATTCAAAGTTCATTACATCATTGCAACGATTAGGCTTCAGAACATGGTGTAGAATCATATCATTTACACAATAAATATAATAGCGAGATGCATATCTCACTGATCGTAACTATCGTTTGAGAAGACTAGCAGCCCACGGCTAATCACGATCGAGTCCGTCAACATATGCCGCCTTGAACCTGCTCCGGTAAAAGTGGGTAACCTCCTCGGCAAGTCCTGCCGCCGTGTCTGTCATGAGAAGTCCATGAAGTTCCCTTAAAGGTTTTCAACGAGATCTATATGGTATTGTAGGCCTTGAGACGAGGAGCACAGGAATGTTTTTCGTTTTTTCAACGGGCTACTGCTTGGTTCAATAATGGCAAATAACGGTGTCACTTCTGTGCGGCTTAAAGGCAAAATTGGCGCTTGGAATGGCCTTGGCGTGCGAAGAAAATAACTTGAAGAAGGTTTGGAGCTCCAGCTATAGTTAGTTTGTTACAATTTGATTATTTCCCAGGTTTCCTCTAGCTGCAGGGTGCATTTAAGTGATTTACTTGCAGCGACTGCGGCAGGCACTGGATGGATAGCGATGCGGACCTGCGGGATGGTGTTCAGGGTTCGATACCGGAGGTGGGGTTTCTGCACTGCTATGTGCGGTTTTTGCGTATTTGAAAACTATAAAGTGCATTTTCGCTTCCGAGCCCGCTTTCCACGGATTGTTAAGTGTGGAAGAGGATAGCTTTTGTCGCGTGGACTTACGTCTCGCATTCACTAGACCAGACTTGTCTCGTTGGGGAAGCCCTCGTTAGATGCTGTGATCTACATGACCACTTTGTAATCTTCTCTTTTACTTTTGGCAACGTTCCTTAACGACTTGGCAAAAAAGAAACAAATTTCTATACTAATTGAGGGATCGAGATTCTTCCTATGTGAATCACTCTCCCCTTTCAGACATACGCTTCAGGCCCTTCCCTTGTGAGTGCAACATGAGGGCGCGCACTTTCCTGATTGGAGCGTAAATTATTCGCTCGTGGGATGCTGGAAACAGAGAAGACAAATTATTTTATTGGACAGCAGATTTCATAGCAATCGAACGTTCGAATGCGAGTGTTTCGAGCATTCGAATTTGAGCACTCGAAAACGAGTGTTTCGGGCAATCGAATTCGAATACATTCGAAAATCGCAATTTTTCGAGTGTACGAAGACGAATATCCGATTTCGAATAGAATTATTGAATTCGAATGCTCAAGTATTCATTCGGGCACAACCATAGTCGACAGACCCCTCCTTCATTGTTGCATTCTCTAGGGCTATTTCGCTAAGGCAGGCCAAACTTAGCGTTTCTATTAGCTGAAGCTGAATGGTTTCAAACCCACTTAAGCATTGCACACATATTCTGGGACATCACGGTAGAGTAGCAGGGGATCTTTCTTCAGAAGGTAAAGTCCTGGGGGAAAGAATCAGATCAAACATTCCAAAGACACCCAACGTTGAGCGTGTGTGAAATTAGGCCGAGGTAAGTTCTGGATCTGTCACGCGCCTCGCTTTCAGCAACTCGTCCATGCAAATACGCATATAGAAAAGTACACAATTCATAAATCAAGCGAAGTAGAAGGAATGGAGCGACATTAACAACATTAGATAGCATAATCATCTAGAAGGAAAATTTAGAGTAGCCACACTTAGATTTTAGATAACAGTGAAATCAGAGAACCCTTTTCTCTCAATTCCTTAAGGACTTCACATAACTTCATGTGGTACACATACAGTGTGCTCCTACCTTACTCAAGTATGACGACCATTGTGCACTAAGACTTCACCATTTGATGAAACACTAAGGAAATGTGAACTGACGAGGTTTTCACAATCCTTGGTGATCAATGAGAAGAGATAAAAATGACGACTGGTGAACGACATGGTGCGTGGATGCTGCGCAGTTAAGGAGGGCCTATGTATATTCATTTCATGTGGAATATTTCGACAACAACAAGGAAGACAATGAGAACAATGGAAAAGAGCAGCTCTATACTTGACGTGGGTAGCGATAGCTTTATAAGGTCGTTCAGAACGGAAAGTTGAAACCAGAAATGGAACGTTGAGCAACTGAACGCTGAGCAACGGAACGCAAGCAACGCTTCAATCAACTGGTGGTGTGGACGGTGCAAGCTGCACTTCATCAACAACGTAGGCAATTCATCTTGTTTGAAAAGGACAGACCGTTTAATTCAGGTAGAAATAAGTCAAAAGAACTGGCAAATGTGGAATGGAATGAGTGAGAGATATAATGCACGATGGAAGCAAACCAATGATATTACATAGCACGAACGTCATATAATCCCGAGTAGAATGCAAAGACATAGTTAGGAGCGATTAAAACTGGAAACAGAAAAAACAAGTATTACCAATAAGCTAATAGAATTGCGAGAGCATCAAGATGGTCTTTACATTCTCTAGTGGTTGGTGGTCTCCCCACGGTGTTGAGGAAGTCATCGAACCTGCGAAGCTCGCATAACACATCTGCCTGCAGCTCATCCAGCCGGATTTGGCGTGGAGCGAATTCAGCTTGGCGTAGCGGTATAATCCGAAATTTCACCAAGGTGATCTCGTTTCCTAGAAAAGTTAATCTCGGTAATCGAGGGCGCCCTGTTGAGGTAAACCGTTGAAGCTTGTTATGGAAGCCCTCCACCAAGTTGGTGGTTCTGCTTCCATAATTGGCTGAGTGATCGCATAGCTCAGTAAGGCGTCCAACTCTTCTCCAGTTGTCATGCCAGTAAGCCATAAATTGACGGAGTTTCGATTCGACCTCAGCTGTCATCACTAGCACACTCGGGTGTACGAGCGCACCAGAAATAGCGTAGTACTGCCTTGCAAGCAGAGGCAGTACTTGCATCCTCCTGAAGAACACTGCAACAGTTGCGTTTTTCGAGCACTCTCGACGCAGCTGGTGGGAGTCCCTGTCCTGCATTGCATGTAGTGTAAAACGCATCTGAAAGGACGTTATTTTAGTTTGTATTATTTCAGGCATTTTAGAAATTATTGCCATATACCCGTAGTAATTAACGCACATTGTGGCCCGGTAAGAGTTTATAGCCGGCAGCTCAAAATTAGTTAGGAAGTTGTACTGGTCAGCCTCGATGGCCGCAACACCTCCGAGAGGTTCGATCTGAGTTTTGAACCACCTGCTGTACAACGTTGTAGAACAACAAACCCAAGTTTAGAACCAAACTCGCACAAATGCATATTCCTGACCTAAACAAAATATAGTAAGTTTCCTCCCCGCCGTCTGACAGAAACGCGAACAGCAGCGGGAAAGGATGACCACCATCCTACTCGCCTATGATCGTATAAAGCCGCAACTTGTTGGGCGCAGTTTTGGGAGAATTCGCTTGTATCATCAGTCTACGGGAATTCCTACTTTCTTTATTAAACACATTAAGAGGAAGGAGTCTCACCACGACGGTACGCAGATTGAGTGTTTCACAGTATCCTACTAGCTATGTAAATGGCGTCATCACTATCGTGAAGAACGAATTCATCATCGTCGGCGGCGCATCGGCAAAGTGAAGGATCCTAGAAGAGAGTAAATATAAATTGCAAGTGCTCCGTCACGTCTATCGGCGCGCTTCGCACTTGTTCGCTTCGTGCGATGTTGCAGTATTATTATTATTATTATTATTATTATTATTATTATTATTATTATTATTATTATTATTATTATTATTATTATCATTATTATTATCATTATTATTATTATCATTATTATTATTATCAGTATCAATTGGTTTTGGTCTTCCGATTGAAACCTTCCTCCTGATGTGAGGCACTCCGTCGACCATAATACCCGCATGTCTTCCACCCTGAACGGTTGAATATGGGAGAAAATCGAATCGACCGATATTGATTAGAGGATTAGATTTATATTTGGAACATAGTGTAAGGGCACTTACCTGCTTTCAGATGAGATGACGAAAGTGCCAAAAATCACAGACTCTAACCGATAAGTTCCGCAATCACGGCACGAATTAGTCACGGAGACAGTGTTAAACAGAACAAGTTTATTGCGGGTAATACGCGAATAACCAGTACACGAGATAAGTGGATAAGGATATTGGATATTAAAATAAGAAAACCTTCAGTCGAACAAGCGATGGGAACAGTACACTAGCCACAAAGAGCAAAATCTACAATGATGAGGTTACACTATGGATAACACGAGATCCTTCAGGAGATAGCTACCAAAATGTTTTGAGATCACCTAAGGCGGCGTCAGGTAGTACAGTGACAACAGCTCGAGATCTTCACCAACAGGAAATCTGGCACAGCACGCCATGGTGCGCGGCTCGGTGTTCCAAAGGAAACGGCTCCGACCTCGCTTACACGCCAACCCACTGAGAGCTTCAGTTACCCAGGTTCCACGGAGGAGCCAAGTAGACAAAGGATGGCTCCACTGAGGAGCACAGACAGAACACGACGGAAAACGTCAGTCACGAACACTGAGTCCGACCACGCGCAAGCCCACGAGAGTCTCTAATGAGAGTGCCGCCCGATGATTACAAAACCGCCGAGTTGGTACCGTTGCGCGCACTGCACCAGTTTTCCTTTTAGGACCCACTTTCCCGACGTTTCGCCTTAGAGCGCCCTCTTCCTAGGAGGACCGAGTGCAACATTGGACAATAGAGGTTTCAAGCACAGTGTTCACTATATAGCTACCATTTACCAAGCTGCCAGGGATAACATCTTGTTGCCTCTTTTGATACTCCATCTAATGTAATGGGCGTAAGGGATGTGAGATATGTAAGGATGGATTAGGGGATAAAGGGATAGAATCTTGTCCGATCTTCACTGCGCCTTGCCTGACACAACAGCGCGATATCGTAGGGAATACAACGGCGCCCCAAGGTCAAGCGGGTTAGACATTGCCGATAAGCTCCATCTGTTATCGGACCACCCGCGCGAGGCCGGATAGGAAAGCGCCGCCCACGGAACAGGGGAGAGACACACGACACCAACACCCTGACCACTTGGTCTTACTGACTTCTCTTTTTAGGTTCCTCTGGTTCGGCCCTTCCTTTTCCCATTCCCGTCTGTCTATGTCGCAGTCTGTATAATTGATAAACTGTATATTACTCACCTGTTTTGTTATGTAATTGAAAGATAGAGTAAAGTGATAGGGACGGGAAAGGCTTATATCCGGCTCCCTCAGGTGCCACTACACAAAACCTCGGTACATAAAACCCTGAGGGAACGAGGATATAACACTAATGGTTCTGTTCAAATTTCCAGCAGCGCGTTTCGAAGGGCAGGTGAGCTGTTCCAACAAAAAGTACGTACCAAACCGAGGAGTAAAACCTCATGAACGAGCTCCTGCACGATAACTGATGTAGGTCTGCGTGAGTGGCTCTGTCTGAGCTCGTTACACATTCCAATTACACCTCTACGCATCATAGCCCTTGGTGTGCTTGGATCGCAAAGTTTGGTGTACCAGGGTTGGTAGAATCCGTGATAAAATCACTTCCGCTTATTCGGTAACTTGGGATGGGATCCATGTGTGTGCGTGGGAGAGGTACTTTCAAGGCTCGACACCCACAACATATGTACGTCTTCGCCTGGCCATCCGCCAGCACGCGTTTTGTACTCTACTCATAGCAGAATTCATGGTCGTTAGGCAGGATGTAGACAGCGACATCTGGGCCACGCTGCGGAACAAATCGAGCTGGCACAGGTTGAAAAGCAACCATAATATGGAGCAACTACGGTTAACTGCTCCACCTGGGCGCCTGATGGGTCTAAAAAAGGAGGTCGTGACAAATGGAAGGTATTAGTCATTTTAATATTTTTTTTTCATTTTTCATTTTCGTTTATCTATTAATAGAGGCGAGAAATTGCCGGAAACCGGAATTCGAAACATGACAAGGAAAATTCCGCGCATCCCTGTACAGGGAACTGATAACCTAAATAAGAAGATGCAAATAAATAAATAAATGAATATATGTACCGAAAGTGAGAAGTGGACTCGACTTAATAGTGTTTAGAAAGTGAGAAACGAAGGCTTTGAACTAGAATACCGAAGAAGCTGAGACCTGAAGAAGGCATGAAGTGTTCTGGTAAAACTATAGAAATAATAAAAGTAGTAAAAGTAGTGAAACTATAGAAATGATCATGATCAGACGTAGCACGACAGTTCATTTCGTTTGATTCACACCGAGTGGCATCCTACTCGTGGTTCCCTACTATTGTCCGAGTTTCCCGAGCAAAATTTGTTCATTCTTCTATTAGCGTACGCTTTAGGACTAGTTTACAAAATGTGAATGCTTTATCAGCCGAAGTCACACAGAAAATGGTTTTGTAGAATCGTTTTAAAGTTAGGTATCTCTTCGACTATATTGCTTATGCTCAAGTAAGAAGGGCATGCCTCAACTAACCATTCTGAATCAAATACCTCCTGTTGCTGCTTACGATAATTCTGATGATTGTGCAGAATCTCATACGCAGAACATCTGCACGGCGTCAAACAATAGGACTCGTCTAATTTGTTGTTCAATTCAATTCGCCGGCACGACGTAATTTACTCCAGTAGATGCAATCAGAGTGGCTTCCGCAACAAAGGTCCCTGGAGCTTTACACACGCGAAGGTTAAACCATACGACAGTTTTCCTTTCAGAAATTGTCCATACAACATTTTGCAATCTACGATGCTCTGGGGATCCGCATGTGGTGCGAGACACATGTTGTGGACTGATCGAACTGATCTGAAACAGCTAGGCTTTCGTAGCCGAAGCTTCTGAACCCCTTCTGAACGAATGTCAATTGTGACGTAACATTGGGTGGTAATTAGCGGGTTGGTGCCCGCTCCGAGATTGCACTAGGCTGTGGAAGAGAGCACAGAACTAGACAAGAGGAGGAGCTCCGGGGCTGTGGATGATCAAACTTACCAGCCTTAAGACGCCTGCTGGTGTGCAGCGGGCACCAGCCCGCTTAGTATCCATTGAGTACCCTAACTTAGTATGTTCGTAATCGAACATACTCACATTGGAATCATCCAGATATGAAAATTCGAAGAAATCTCGGAAAAGCTATCTGCTTCACAGCGGAAAAGCACTGCACTATGCGATCATCATCAATATATATTATAAGCCCGACTATAGGTTAAAAACGAACTGACGAGAACTACCTGAAGCGAAGTGCGTGCAACATTCCCAGAAATGACAAACTGGAGACAACTGGGACCGAATCCTACACGAACGAAATTTAAAAAGGACAAAAAATAAGGAAGTTCTCGATCAATCCTGTTGGGATGAGCTACGCATTCTGCTACTATAGGATGTCGTGGGTGCAACTTGAATGTGTAATGACTAGCGGATGCCAGCAAATGGACAAGACAGTGTTTTGTTTTTACCGGACAGTCTGCGACCAATTCACCGACCCCGACCGACTAAAAGAGCAAACAACCTTTCGGAGTGCACGCAACAGCTGACGCTGCCTCCAACTGCGTTACCTGTGCAATAGAATAGATCAGAGCTAGTGCCCAATAAAACTGTAACACAGACTTCTGCACCCAAATCATCTGCATCGTCCACCAGTCGGTCACCGCTTAGCCGAGTGGAGTGGTGTGCAAAGTCGGTAGAGGGTCTGAATCCGAAGCTCTCAAGGAAAACGTGAAGCGAATTATGGGAACGACTGTGTTCCTGCGGCCAACCTGGCGACCAAATTTCACACTGTTTGCTCTCCCATGCTTTCTCATCATCTCCACCCACGCTTTTCAAAACTGACTAGGATTGATGTCAAAATCAGCCCTGTAAGGCCAATGTTGTACTTCGGCGACGCTGTTGTCGGCGAGGTCGGCGACAGTGTTGAGCGGGTGCTATGCAGTGCGTAGCAGCCAAACGCGGCTGCCAACGATGCCGACACTGTCGCCGGCATCGCTGGCAGCCGCGTTTCCGACGTATAACATAGGCCTAAGAGGTCGTTTAGTGTGCGCGCGACCCCTAAGGCCCCATTTATACTTCGACGCCGAGTGACGCAATGGCATGTGTAATGGCTAAATTGATCGATCGCGTTGCTCGATCAATGTGGTCACCATATGTGGTGCCGCGTCGCTCGGCGTCGAAGTATAAACGAGCCCTAAAAGAGTGCAAAACAAGCGGACAAGCGACGGTTTTAAACCCTCGACCACATGTTTGCGAGTTAAACAAACTATCCAATTAAGTAACTGATCGCCGACACAAGAGCGAGGCCTGCGCAAGTTTGGAAACTCTCGTGCTGCAGCACTCATCGAAAGTATTTCTACTTAGGGCAGGACTCATTGACATACGTGCAACTTGCAATTTCTGAGTTTGGGGCGCTTCTCTCCTCTTGAGCAACTGTGTTTAGACCAACCATTTATGTAGACGCCTGCCTTGAGACTGCACCTTGAGATAAACAAGCAATTGACATTGTCAACCTGCTCCCCAGAAGCTCTCGTGTTGCTGTAGTGGGTGTAACTCTGATAGCATGTATTTGTGTAGAGTTGAAGCTATTTCCTACAGTTGTGCACAATGAGGACGAATACGACCTTTGACTTACGTACTTACGTTAGTAGTGTCTGAACCCGCATGTGGAGTTTTTTTCTCGTTGTTCTTACTACTTTGCCGCGGAAAAATTGGAAAGGGCTTGTGGGAGTTTACCCGTGAGGATCTTAAAAAGCATCTTCAGATCAGCAACATTCCTTCTATATAGCAGGGATTTTAAACCAAGCATCGTATCTCTTTCCCATCCGTTTGAGATGAGCGAGTAATTTAAGCGAAAGCACCACATTACAAATTTTCGTGTGAAATTATTTGGACCGCTTTCCAGCATGTATGTACTTCTTCTTGGAAGGACTGAAAACCCGCGATATCCTCGAGGTCTGTCAGCAGCCACCCGTGATACGGGATGGGCCGGCCGCTGATCAGCATGGAACCGGTTAAGCTGAAGACCTTAGTAGTAACAGTGCTTTAACACATTTGCTTAAGCCTGGAGCGGCTGGTAGAGAGGCTATATGTTGTTACAGGATGGCAACAAAGCATCCTGTAACAACATATAGCCTCTCTACCAGCCGCTCCAGGCTTGCGCAAACGTGTTAAAGCATTGTTAGTAGAAAGGTCTTCAGCTTAACCGGTTCCATGCTGATATCAGCGGCCGGCCCATCCGTATCACGGGTGGATGCTGACAGACCTCGAGGATATCGCGGATGTTACGTGCGGTCAAACAGCGCCGGTGGTATAAGGCGAACATCGCTGCCCGGAAAGCAGAAGGTGCGGGTTCGAGTCCCGCCTGGCGCAAGAGTTTTGATCGCAACAAAACATCCTGTAACAACATATTGCCTCTCTACCAGCCGCTCCAGGCCCTTACTAGTAACAATGCTTAACACCAAATGTGTTAAAGCATTGTTACTAGTAAGGGCTGAAAACCGCAGTTCCAGACTTAATTACGGGTCACACGAATGTAATGCAAGCTCGCAGAACCGTTTCAGGGTTTTTGCTATCGACGAAGCTTGGAAAAGGAGAGCATTGTTTCACTTGCGTGAAAAGTGTCACTCCGTGCACCATCCTTCCGAATTTTTCTTGTGGCTGATCGCATCATTCTGCCTTCGTAGAGCATAGGTTTCTGAAGTGTGCAGTAAGAGCGGTGGAGTCGAACAGGTGGGCACGCGGGTCGAAGTTCTTCATGCTAAAGAGTGGTGTAGGATGTTGTGAATCTGTTGAGCCAAGACTGTTATGGAAGCTTTATTCGGCTTTCGTCTCGGCGTAGCCGCCTTTTTCAGAACCTGGACAAGACAAAAAGAGTTTGAGAAATTACTCGTCCAAGAGTCATTTCAAGCTACAGGTGTCTCGAAACTTAGTGAAAGAATGAAACGAGTAGGAAGTAAGGCAACTCGGCTGACCTTACAGCCGAAAGGCTGGTTGGAGTGAAAGAATGAAACGAGTAGGAAGTAAGGCAACTCGGCTAACCTTACAGCCGAAAGGCTGGTTGGTCACCCTCGGATGGAGAACGACTGGGTGAATGAGCTCTCCCTTGGGTCAGCCCCTCAGCGGTCCTCCGCTGGCGCCCTCTCGCGTCAATATAATTAGGTGAAAATCTAAACCTACAATTATTTAGATAATTATTTATTAAAATTAAAAATATTTTCATAGCTCTTCAATAACATAGAATGCAATGACACAACAATTTTGAACAAAGGACGACAACATCATCTAAAACAACGACAGCTAACATTAACTTAAACATGTTTTGTTTCGCCTCTATCTTCATACAAAACATGCTTATAATTAGTTACCCCTAGGCTCATCAGTGAAGAAGGTAACCAATTAATTTAGTTGCTAGTACTGTATTGGGCGAAATATTTTTTTAAATTGTTTTAACTTGTACTAGCAACAAAGTTTTACAATTGAAAAATACAGGTAACACTTATGTTTTAATATAATTGCACGACATTATAGAACCGTTAACATATTGTTACTTACTATTAACCTAATGTTGTTTATATATGTACACACATATACACATACACATACTCATGTATATACATATACACACATACATGTATGTAAACATATATATACATTTTTAAAAATGTATTTATTCATTTATTTATTAAATATTATTTATTTTTCATAATTTTAGTTTTTTCCTTTTATTTATAATTAGCTTTTGTTTTTTATGTTTTTAATTTTTAATTATCCTTAATTTTTTAATTATATATTTTTTATTAATTTTTAATATTTTTATGTAAATATTACTTTATCTATTTATTTATTTATTTTTCAGTTTATTAAAAATTATGATATAACGTATGCATTTCAACTTAGGAGCTCACCGGTCATTTCAAGAGGTAATAATAAAATGAAACCGACTATGTTCATGTAAAAGTATATCAAATATATCTCTATCACTGTCCAATAAAATACTTCCTACTTCCATTCTAATGTTATATGTAACAAGAAAAACCTTATTACTCTATCGTAGAAGTGTTATTATTTCGGTATTTTATTTTTTGTATTATAATTAAGTAAATTGGGTATAAGATGTAATATATTATGTTGATTATATTTATATAATAAATGCTTGTTTCCATTTAAACATCGTACTATATATAAAGCAGCAAGCGTGTGTGTGTGTGTGTGCGTGTGTCTGTCCGTCCGTCACACTTGAGTTGGGGCGCGGCAGCCGAACACGTCGGCGACCGTGCATGGCGAGCCGCAGACGTGCCGAACACGTCGGCGGCACGAAACTTCGGCCCTGGGGGTAATCGAGGTCGCTGAACACGAAGCTGAAGTCGACCAATCGATATCGATCGATATTATCGATTTTTTGAGGATGGCGTTCAAGTGGCGCGAAACTTCGGCCTTGGGGGTAATCGAGGTCGCTGAACACGAATCTGAAGCAGGGGTGTGCGTTTAACGATTAACGATTTACCGATTTACCGGATTTACCGGCATTTTTCGTTAAAACTTTTCAACGAAATTTAACGACGAAAAATTCCGTTAAATTGCATTAACGACATTTTATAACCATTTTTAAAATTTTGCTTCTTCTCCATTTAAATGCATTTTGGACTTTTTTGAATGAGCTTTCGCAGTGGTTCGAGGAAATCTTATGCTTACTTGTATCAGTGTAAGTAATCGATATTGTCCTCGAGTTTCAAGAATTGTTGGCATTTTCCTTGCTCCTTGACCAACTTATCTGAGTGGGGTCCACTTTTCTACGCTGACGTTCGGTGCATTTCGACTTGCTGGTCCGTTTCTTGCGTTTGATTGCTATATATTAGTTCTTCATAATTGCCAATCATTCAGTTTTCCACAGTTTTTATGATATTTGTCTCATAATTGGGTTAAAAAGGCATAGAAAACACGAAAAAAACGCTACAAAACACAAACAGTGCAAAAAAGAAGCACAAGAAACGAAACAAGGAAAGAGATGGGTTCCTTCCCTCTTCTCCGCAAGCATATTGGAAAGTTGGAGGAGTTTTTCGTGCAGCATCAGCCGGTGACTGTAGAACTACATCAAGCCAATTTTGAGCCTCGTCTAATTGATAGAACGTGGCTACGGGTACTGTCTTTGTTTCTCTTTTACTGAATTTTACGCCGTGCATGTCAATGATTTTTCTTAACTATTTCGTCCTCTTCAAGGACTTCCTTTGCAGTTTCCTTTCGGAGTAGCACAGCCAGTATACACGAGAAACAGTGAAATATGTAGCTAAAAGCACTAGAATTACATAAAAAGATATGAAGTCGATGAACAATCTCTGTCATTTATTATACAGGTTAGTATAAAAACTTGTACTTTACATGCAGTCCATTGCATAAAGATTTTTTTAAAGATTTACGGAAAAGGTATATCTTTGAAGGTGCAGGTCCGGCTTTAGCAAGAAGTTTATTTATGTGTATCTATGAGTTTTTTCGTCTAATTTACGAATTTACTATAAAACAGGTCGTTAATCCAAAATGTGCTCTACAAAAATGGGAAGAAATCGAAAGCTCAAAGCACATTCGAACCTCAAGCAGATGTGCTGTTCAGTGTGGAGCCAGGTCCTTCAAGAAAAGATCTGAGTGGTCATTTGCTGAGAAGTCGTAAATAAGTGACAGACAGTTGCGAACTCTACTTGGAAGAATTAGGAAAGATAACAACACTTCGTAAATATCCTAAAAAAACGGACTGTACCAAGGGATTCGCTGTGGTCGCTGCCTGATTGAATTCTCCATTAAACATTCTGTAGTTTCCCAAAACAATTATGGCATTATAGAAAAATATTCGGCTGCAAAAGTCTACTCAGCGAGCTCATGTTTTGTAAAAATTGGGAAAATCTTGTAAAAATTTGGGAAAAAAGAAAAAAGCTCAAAAACGTTGAGCCGTAATACAATGCACTTTGGATCTTCCCAGAAGATGGACGACTTCCCACCAGCTAAAGTAACCAGGCATAGTAAGTTGTTGCTGTTTGGTTTCAGAATCTTAATGGTTCTTCTCGCTTATTTTGTTGATGATAGACTGTTGTTGTTTGAAGATGAAGACATTGTCATATAATTGTCATGCAGATGGATTTAAAAAAATCAATCAAGAAAAAGATCTGGCTTTTTACATACAAAAATACAGCCAAACTGACTGCAGCTAAGAAACATTTTATTTAACGAGTTTACCGAATTTACCGATTTTAACGCAAAAATTTTTCGTTAAAAAGTGATCGTTAAAAATTTACCGAAAAAAATTTAACGCACACCCCTGATCTGAAGTCGGATCAATCGATATCGATCGATATTATCGATTTTTTGAGGATGGCGTTCGGGCGGCACGAAACTTCAGCCCTGGGGATAATCGAGGTCGCTGAACACGAATCTGATGTCGGATCAATCGATATCGATCGATATTATCGATTTTTTGAGGATGACGTTCAAGCAGCACGAAACTTCGGCCCTGGGGGTAATCGAGGTCGCTGAACACGAATCTGAAGTCGGATCAATCGATATCGATCGATATTATCGATTTTTTGAGGATCACGTTGAGGAATATCAGCCGATCCATCTCGATTAACATAATGGTCAGAAGACCTAGGAAAGAATAGGAAACCCGTACCGGCCATGGCGTCCAATTCTCGGGGTTTGGGGCGAAGCCCCCAACCAGTCGTAGGCGGCCGCTAGGCCGCCGAACGACTGGTTTCAATATATTTCTTATGATTATACCTATTGGATAGTTATTTTTAATAAGCCTAACTATCAGTTTGACAATGTTTTCAACCAAGTCGTTGAAAGCTGTGAAGCATCTAATAGTTCTTAATGTTTCTGTGAATATTATTGATTTTTTAACCTTAATAGATATATTTGAGTTAAAATGTGGGAATCTGATAACGTAAAATTTAAAACTGTCTGTCTTATTATATAATATTGTAATTAATTTATTCTCGACAATTCTGATATTGAGATCGAGATAATCGCAATCGTAATCTGACTTATGCGTTGTTTCAAATTGAAGAGAATTTTCGTATGTTTCGCAAAGTAATTCTTGCATGTATTCACTATTTCTATTATGAATTATGAGAATATCATCCATGTATCTAAATGGATGTATGTTTATATAACGATTTTGTGTTACTAGCTTTTTGCAAAATTTATATTCAAATATTGATAACGTAAGATCAGCAAGTAATGGACTACAATTGTTCCTTGTGGCACCCCTTCAATCTGTTTATAGGTTATTCCTGCAAAAATTATAAACTATTTTTAACTAATATTCAGTGAAAAACATTAAATCTTCAACTGTATAGTATCTGTACTTATTTAGGGTATTATTATTTGTATCATAAATATTATTGTGTCCATTGTATGCAATATATTTTTCCCAGCATTACGAAAACATATTCTAATTAATTACTTTATATTTTTCAAAATAATATTATGAGGAAGGCTAGTAAATATTTTGGTAAAATCTGCCGAAAGCAGTTTACAATTTTCGACATTAATTTTACTTTTTTTCAGAAGGTCTATGTTATTAATAGACCAGTAACCAATAAAATTTATATTTCTCGATTTTATTACTTCAATATATTTAATGAAATGTTTTTTAAGTAAAAACTTTAGTTATTTCTTTCAAAAGAAGTTTTCTAAATTTGACTGGCTTTTTGTGTAGCTTTGGTAAACAATATATCAATGAAACTCTTTCTGTTTGTTCAATTTTAAGTTTTAAATATGTTCAGTTTTAAATACTATGTTATTTAAACATAGTATTTTATGTCAGTTAATAATTTCTGGTTCGGTCTCGTTATTATATATTTCACACGCTGGAGTGTGCTGGCTACGCCAGGCTAGCCGGCTTCACCGACATCGCATCCGCGGGCCACGGAGCCTAGCCGGCTCCGCCGGCGTCGGGTATGACGGGCCACGCTAGGGACGTAGCCGAAACCTAGCTAGGGTTGCCTCCTCACCCAGCGTCGGTCGCCGGCTCCGCCGGCGCCGACGCTGGAGTGTGCGGGCCACGCCAGGCTAGCCGGCTTTGCCGGCATCGCATCCGCGGGCCACGGCGCCTAGCCGGCTTCGCCGGCGTGGGGTATGACGGGCGCTAGGGACGCAGCCCAAACCTGGCTAGGGTGATGAATTCCAGAAATGGTGGCTTACGACAACAATGCTATCCTCTTCTGTACATAGTATAGTATGGAAACAGTCAGACTACTGCTGAAAATTGACGACCCTGAGGCAAGACTTGGTTAAAAACGTAGCCGCACCGAGCGTAGGTCCCAGCAACTTTTTTTGCTAGCCTGTCGTACAGATGAAAATCGGAGGACCTGGGCAAGTAGAAAAAGCATAGTAACCCGAGTAAATACGCCCGCACCATTGGCCACTGATTCTGAGGGAGCGTACGGGAAGAATTATATACGAGAGCCTGATGTAGTCAAGAACTGGTGGGTAGCACGGGAACTTGATTTCCGCTGTTGACGAACTACTACAGGCAGTGACTTCTTAATATTTGACACAGCTCAATCTTCCAATAATTGTCTCCGCTCTGTCCCACAACAGTATTATAAATTGTGTCATAGTCATGTAGAAGTACTAAAAATAATTTCGTGAATAATGCATAGTTCCATTAAATATTGATTCACTTGCACGCTGCTACGTTCTCCTAACGGGGTAATAAGCATCCAACTCAAATGCTACGACAGAACTGTTCACGTCGAATTGGACTTTCTTCCAAGACGTTGCGACTTTTATTCGATCAATCGCAGAAGTTGAACAACAAATACAACAGTGAGGAACGCACGTATCCCCACTTTGGTGGTTCATGTAAGTGCGATAAATAGGAAACGTGAGTGGTCGGGAGAAGCTGATGCATACGCTCAACCCAACGAAATTCGAATGGGAGAATCTTACTTACAGCCCACAGCTAATAAGCAAGCATACAGTGCAATAAAGGTGAGATCGCGCCATGTACTCCAAAAGTTCATCGTAGCTTTTATTTGATTGGTAGTGTAAATGCCACTTACATGAATCACCAAAGTGGGGATATGTGTGTTCCTCACTGTTGTGTTTGTTGTTCAACTTCTGCAATCAATCGAATAAAAATGGCAACGTATTAGAAGAGTGCCCAAGCGATAAATAGGAAGCATGGGTGGGCGGGAGAAATAGATGCATGCGCTCAACCCAACGAACTTCGAATGGGAGAATCTTACTTCAAACATAGAGCGCAATAAAAGACGAGATCGCGCCGTGAACTCCAAAAGTTCACCGCAGATTTTATTCGATTAACAGCTTTTATTTAATTGAGAGTGTAAATGCCACTTACATGAACCACCAAAGTGGGGATCCAAGCGATAAGTGGGAAGCATGAGTGGGCGGGAGAAACGGAGGCATATGCTCAACACAACGAACTTGGGATAGTATGGGAAAATCCCGAACACAGCGGAGGTAGGAAGGAATGAGCTGTGACCTCGGCCGGAGCACACAGGCGGCAGAGCCGTAGCCGCAGCAACACAACTGCAGTAGCACCGCAGGGTACTGCAGGTCCACTAATTGAACGGTAGCGAGGACAGGAGCCTTCAACGGGGCCAGTTCAAGGCAGTAGCCACCCAACACGTGCGCGGACAGAGCCGCGGCGCCGGCCTATTTCGCAACGCCTCACGTTTCCTCCTCGGCAGCGGCGATTGCTCACCTCCCGGCGCTCCCCTTCGGAGAGAGAAGTCGTGCCTCAAAATTGGGTGATTAAACCATCGAGCCCGCGAAGTTTACGAAGTTCCGAAGAATTACGAAAAGACAAAAAAACCCTCCTCTATTATATATGGTGGGATATGTTTGATTAGAGTAAGAAATTTTTAACTTACTCTTTTCTAAAACAACTCCCATTTCTTTAGCTAAAGTTATTAAATAGAAATTTTTACAAATGAAACTATAATTGTTATTTGCTTTATCAAGAGGGCATATAATAATCTTTTAATTCAAGTAATCTATATTATGTGTATTAAATTTATTAAGGATTTATTGTTTTCTATAATAATGTGATGTAGTAAAGATTTCCAGATTTTTTCTTTAAGATATTGAGGTTTTCTTTAATCAAATTAATGTGAAAATCTTTTAACTTATATTTATTCTCAACTTTGTCTAGAAATAAGGAAAAAACTTCTTCGAACTAGAGTTGAATGTCTTCTTTCGAAACATTATGTTTTGGGACAAATTTTGTGCCTTTCATAATTATATTTCTAATAGCTTTACCTGAAATTATTTCTAGATTACCAGTGATAATATGTTCATGTGTTTTGTTAACAAATTTTTTATATTTTTCTTCTTTACATAAGTATTTGCTATTAAGGATTGATTTAATTCCGACAAGGTTGTATTTCTAATTAATGCATTATAGTCAAACATTTTTTGGAGAAATAAAGTTGTGAATTAAATACACATCTAAAAGGTTAAATGTTTTTAAAATTAGAATTATTTTCTATAATTTCATGTATTAGGTTGTCCCATAAGTCTTCGCCGTTTTTTTCAACGATTCACTGCAGATTTCGCCGGCTGTCTCTTGCATAGCGCTGCATAGCTTTCGAAAGAGAATGATTTGCTCTATCAGGGCGTGTATTGCATTTCTTTTTTCATCATGAAATTTGTCAATTTTTAGGTCGTTGAAGTGAAAAGTGAAAAAGTGGCCGTTTGCGCACTTGTTCTCTCCGCTTAGGTTTGTAATTTTTTGCGCAGTTTTTTCGAGCATTTGGGAAACAATGTTCTGTACTACAAGAATATGTGTTAGTGCTATTTGCTCATTTGTGCTTTATTGATTTTTAGGCCATCAAATTGGGACGTCTGAAGGAGGATGGTTATTTTTGCCGACAGCTCCTGCTCTGTGGTTGGACTTTTTGGGTTGGTGTTATATGTCATTCGAAAGAGAATGTCTTGCTCTATAAGAATATGTGTAGCGTTTATTGATTTCTTTTGAATACCAACAAAATGCCAAAAAGAGAAAAATCGTCTTCACCAACAACTCCTTCTCCTTCTTCAGTTGTTGATATTCGACAGAAATCAGCGTGAGCCAATAAGCGCGACACAAATTCTTACTGAGCAAGACATCCTCTTCCAAACGACATATGACACCAAGCAAAAAAAGTCCTACCACAGAACCGGAGTTTTGGTAAAAATTCGGACGGAAAAGTCGGAATTCCCAATTTGATGGATTAAAAATCAATAAAGGGCAAGTGGGAAAATAGGACCAACACATATTCTTGTAGTGCAGAACATTGTCTTCCAAGTGCTATTAAAAAAACTGCGCAAAAAATTACAAACCTAAGCGGAGAGAACAAGTGCGCAAACGGCCACTTTTTCACTTTTTCACTTTTCACTTCAACGACCTAAAAATTGACAAATTTCATGATGAAAAAAGAAATGCAATATACGCCCTGATAGAGCAAGTCATTCTCTTTCGAAAGCTATGCAGCGCTATGCAAGAGACCGCCGGCGAAATCTGCAGTGAATCGTTGAAAAAAAACGGCGGGGACTTATGGGACAACCTAATAAAATAAAGGATAAAGGATAAAGGACGGCGTTACTCAATCCCTTCTGGGATGCGCCAGCGCATTCTACTTCTACGGGATGTCGTGGAGGCGACATGAATGCGTATTTGGCCATACAATGACTTGCGGTGGCCAGCCGATGAACAAGTCAGCGCTCTATCCTTCCCAGACAAGTCTGGTACCAATTCACCGACCCCGGAGGGATGGAAGGCTTGGTTGGCCTGGGCGGGAAATCCGAACCAAGAACCTGGTATCGGGTGCAGAGGAGGCGCGACAATCGCGCCTCCTCCGACTGCGCTACACGCGCCCAACCTAATATATATCTATTATTAAGTATTTTATTTAAGTTAACTATATCTAGGACATTACTAATATATGTGACTCCTATGTTAATGTAGTTATTACTCCTTTGTTCTGATTGTAAATATTTACTTTCATTTTCGTTAAAACTAAATTTACATAAAACCATACCGACAAGAATTTTATATTTATACTGATCCATATTATTCAAACTATCTTTATTATTTTTATGACCTTTGTAAGATATTTTTTCTTAAAAGTATTAATGTTTCTATACATTTCCATTGTTGAATTCAATTGATTAAAACATTAAAAAATTCATCAATAGTGAGGATATTGTTAGTGTTATTATTTTCTTGTTTATTGCTCTTTCTGCCATTTCTTTTTCTAATTTTACAAAATTAATTTATAATACGGGTGATTTTCTTTACAGGATTATCAATATTATATATAATATAATACAATATAATATAATATAGTATATATTAGGTTGTAGCAAAATAAATGGCACTGAACCACTGTAAATTTAAACAGTTAATATCTCGGCTTGTAGGCAAGTTCATTAATCAAAATAAAAACCTTCTGATTCTACACATCTTTGCCAATGTGACACAAGCTTTTTTATCCCAGTAGCATGAAAATCAGAAGTTCTGGAATTGGCGAAATATTCGAAGGCACTTTCGGCATCCTGTTGGTATTTGAATATTTTCCCTACCAAGAAGACGCCAAGATGCTTGAAGAAATGGTAGTCTGTTGGTGAGAGGTCGGGAGAAAACGGAGGATGTGGTAGAGTTTCAAGGCTCAGCTCATTCAATTTCTGCAACGTCATTCGTGCTACATGGGGGCGAGCATTGTCGTGCAGAAGGAGAACTCGCCTTCGGTTTACCAAGGCCGGCCGGATATCCTTCAACTTTTTCATCATTTCTTCAATTTCAATGCAGTACTTCTCTGCCGCAATGGATTCACCGGGAGGGAGGAAGCTGTGGTGAATAATTCCCAGCGAACACCACCCTGTCACCATTACTTTCTTTTGGTGCAATTCCGGCTTCGCAAAAACCTTGGGGCTCTCATCGCTGTCCACCCACTGTGCCGATCGTCGCCTGTTGTCGTACATTATCCATTTCTCGTCACAGGTTACGATGCGATCAAGGAATGGGTCCGTTTCGTTCCGTAGAAGCAGTGCGGACGAGATCTCATATCGTCGGTTTCTTTGCTCCTCAGACAGCTCGTGAGGCACCCATCTTTCCAGCTTTTTGGTCTTTCCAATTTCCTTCAGATGCCGGGCAGCTGTGTTGTGACTGACGCCAAGAACCTTCGCTATCTCCCTGGCACCTTTGTGTGGATCCTCCTCTACCACATCTCTCAGCTTGTCCTCATCAACTCACTATGCCTCCCACGACCTTCATGTTCTTCCAAGCTCTCATCTCCATTCCGGAACTTCTGATACCAACGATACGCCGTCCGAATTGTGAACATCCTTGACCGAATGCGGCGTTGATCTTCTCGTCCGCCTCCTTAGCTGTAGTGCCCAGCTTGAATTCATACAAGTAAATGCCTCGGATTACCCTTTTGTCCATCTGCAAAAATTCAATAAAATTCTAAAGTTTTCCCACTTTTACATTTTTGGTACTCTCCGGTAGAGCAAAGTTTGCGCTTCTAAATGATATGCCATATGTTACGGTTTGTTCTTGATCGAACGCGTAAAGACGCGCCAAAAAATGGCGCGAGCCAGTGCCATTTAATTCGTTACAACCTTATATATATATATAGGGCGCGTGTAGCGCAGTCGGAGGAGGCGCGACTGTCGCGTGCACCCGATACCAGGTTCCTGGTTCGGATTTCGCGCCCAGGCCAACCAAGCCTTCCATCCCTCCGGGGTCGGTGAATTGGTACCAGACATGTCTGGGAAGGATAAAGCGCTGACTTGTTCATCGGCTGGCCACCGCAAGTCATTGTATGGCCAAATACGCATTCATGTCGCCTCCACGACATCCCGTAGAAGTAGAATGCGCTGGCGCATCCCAGAAGGGATTGAGTAACGCCGTCCTTTATCCTTTATCCTTATATATATATATATATATATATATATATATATACATATATATAAGTGCTCCGACACGCCTGTCGGCGTGTCTCGCACTTGCGCTCTTCACGCGACCTTAGAGAGTCAGTAAGCCAAGATCACTCACTTCAAGCAGCTGCTCTGCTTGTACAGCCTTCTCGGCACCTTAGCAGTAAAAGGAGGTATTTGAAAACCTTACCAGGGAAGGGTCTCAGGCGTAGGTCAGAATGGGGGAAATGGAAGTACTGCTAGAATCTCCAACCTTAATGTAGTACAAAAACATATTTCGTTTTTGCTGAGTCCTTCAACACAAAGAGCTACGGGCCCTCGAAATTGGGGGTACAGTATTGCACCGTCAGCCGCACCCACCATAACCTACCGTAATCGGCCGAAATTTGAAAAACGGATGTCAGATTCGTGATCAGCACCCCAAACAACCCCCTTGGGCGACGCTTGGGCGAAAATGTTTCTTCGACCTCTCCTCGACCTCTGGAATCGTGAAAGTTTGACTTATGGCAGTCTAAATCAGCTTACTTCCTACACATCTCCTACACATTTATTTCACTCTGAATTGTCAAATAAAGGTTTCTGAGAGCTGTGCTTCACTCACTTTTCTCAGTTTCTGAATTATACAATGTTTTGTGTTTTTCGGCAAACGTTAAACAGTGACCTTACAACAGGTATGGGTTACAGCAGGTACGGGTGACTAGTGCTGTCGAGGTCATAATCACCTACTTCGCCCAAATCTTGCCCAGGGAGGTTATTTGGGGTGCTGATTACGAATCTGACATCCGTTTTTCAAATTTCCGCCGACTACGGTATGTTACGGTAGATACGGGTGACTATGGCCGTCAAAGTCATAATTACCTATTTCGCACAAACTTCTCCCAGGAAGGTTATTTGGGATGGGGATCACGAATCTGATATCCGTTTTCCGTATTACCCTGGAGTATGTTAAATTGCAGTAGGTAATGGTGATTAATTGTGAGGTCATGGTCACCGTTTTTGCCCAAGCTTCGCATTGAGTACGAATCTGATCCTTATTTAACAATTTAGAGTGGAATAACTATGTAGGAGATGTGTAGGAAGCAAATTGGTAAAGAAGACGGCAATCATGAAAAATGCAAAAATAATGCGTAGCACGGGGGTCGAACACCCGACCTAGCACCTGGGAAGTAGCCCCGTTCCCTGCTGAGCCACCAACCCGCTCGCCGCGGAGCCTTTCGCCGCGTCCCATACAACAGCGCGCGAACACGCATGCACATGGGCACGTGCTAACGGTGCGCTAAAAAATCGATAATTTGATCGATATCTATTGATGGTGATCTAAACTTCAAGAACGAACTTTATAATCGTGTTCAGCGACCTCGATTACCCCCAGGGCTGAAGTTTCGGACCGCTTGGACGACATCCATAAAAATCGATAATTTGATCGATATCGATCGATGGTGATCTACACTTCAAAAACGAACTTCATAATCGTGTTCAGTGATCTCGATTACCCCCAGGGCTGAAGTTTCGGACCGCTTGGACGACATCCATAAAAATCGATAATTTGATCGATATCGATCGATGGTGATCTACACTTCAAAAACGAACTTCATAATCATGTTGAGCGACCTCGATTACCCCTAGGGCTGAAGTTTCGGACCGCTTTTACGATATCCACAAAAAATCGATAATTTGATCGATATCGATTGATGGCGATCTACACTTCAAGAACGAACTTCATAATCATGTTCAGCGACCTCGATTACCCCCAGGGCTGAAGTTGGCGATGTGTTCGGCACGTCTACTGCGTCGCCTGGCACGGTTGTTGACGTGTTCGGCACGTCTACTGAGTCGCCAGGCACGTAGAAGGCGTCTTGGTATTTTCCGCTATTTTCTTGCTTTAATTTGCGCCCCGTAATTTCCCCTATTTTATCACTCATCGCGTCGATCGATGGTGTGACTCATCGCTTAGCGGATTATTATATAGTATGATATATATGTATATATATATGTATATATATATATATATATATATATAGGATGCGTAAAAAGTATTGACGCACCTACATTTTGTTTCAGCTCCAGCTTTCTCTTTCTACCTCTCTAGGTTTTTGTGTGTTATTTTTGTTTCCTGTATTGTGCTCAAAAAACACTCACGAAAAAACTGATGAAACATGACCGTCATCGCTACGGTGGCCCTTTTTTGTCTGTTACCCAAAGAGCTGAACATTTCCTTAACAAGAGAATTAGGCGCTGTTCGAAACGGTTGGTGAGGAAAGAGGTCAGCAACTCAAACGTCAGCCACGCCTCTATCATAACAGATGATGATTACAATATGTTCAAGCACGATAACGTTCAAATCCAAAATTATCAATCTCTGTCCGATAACGGCAAACAGGTAACGCGCACAGGTGTGGACAGCTTCTCAGACGAACACAGCTTAAGCATGAATCCGCTGGATTACTCTTTTTAGGCGATTTTGGGGAATAAGGTCTGGGCTACTTTCAACAGAAGTGACCAGTCGCAGAAGGCTACCCTGTTAAAAGCACGGGACGAAATCTAAGCGAGTACTAGCGGCGCGTGCTCATGAATTTTTCCGTCGTTTTCGCTCCTGTATTCACAGTAAAGGAGCCAATGTCAATTACGAGTTACTCTATCGTGTTCACAAGATCATTTTCCATATTTCTCAAGTGAACATTTTAAAACTTACTGCGCAATACTATTTCCACAACCGTCATTTACTGCGTCAATACTTTTTACGCACCCTGTATATATATTTCCATATCCTTTAGTATGGTCAATAAAACCGAAAGGATAACCTGTATTAATTAATTTTATCCAAAAAAGCTCTTTTTGCAAAAGAATATCTTTATCTACATTATCTTCTGAAGAATCTAATATTGTTACCTTAGTCGATGAATTATTACAATTATTTCCAAAATGTGTATATAAATATTCATTAATTTTAGGCTTTTTAATTTGGGATAGATGTTCTCTAATTCTGTATTTTAATTTTCTAGTTGTAATTCCAATATATTGTTTTTGAGAATCGTTGCATGTAGTACGATATACAACATTACTTATATTGCAATTATCATTATTTTTGTTTTAGGTATTAATCCTTAAATTTGTGACTGAAGGACGAATATATTCAGTTTTATTAATTATAGTGCAAATACTACAATTTTCAGAACAATTATTATATTTGTTGTTATTTCCAAAAATTATTCAAAATATTAATACCATTAACCTTACTTCTAGTAAAAGTGTCATTTTTATAGTAATGGTTTGGGTTGGAAGGACTAGTATCGTGTGCTCTTTGAGCAGGCCAGAACAATAAAGTGCAGAACAGGCCCAAGCTCTGCACTTTTTTGAATTAGGGAAGGTATTTAGTGGGGCTGCCACCGGGTTACCGCTGGTATGTGGTCCATACCACCCTATTGGTGTTCCCTCAAATGGAAATAAATATCTTAAATTAATTAATAAATTGAACATCTAACTTGGAGAAACGGTTCCTTTGGAAGCACAGGAGTTATCCCCTGCAAACTCCTGCTTTTATCACTCCTTCAAAAGAACCCCTTTTTATTAAGGCAAGAGGTGTGGTCCTCTTATCAAGCCAAGCCTCCAAGCCGACAGAGGTCGGCAAATGGGGCCAGCTCCTGGGTTACGGCCACCAGTCCCTCTCTCCTATTGATCGCGGGATTTTTGAACGCAATCCACAACGCCTCCAGGGTCTTGCGCGCCGCAATATCGGACTCACGCGCTGGGATCGTCACCCCTATCCCAACCACTGCGCCACTACGACTCCGCAGTCTGTGTTCCCCAGAGGCGTGGAGACCTTGCACTTGTCCAGTTCATCCACGTGGTCCTTCACTCTGACCCAAAGAGGCCTGCCCGTCTCATCATGTATTCCTCGTTGCATTGGCTGCAGGTTATGAGGTACACCGTACCCGAAACTATACAGTCGACTTCCCTACCGTGCAGACCATGCAGGAAGGGGTAGTATATGCGCCGTCATGGAGACGGTTTCTAACAAGCTGCGCCTTAAGGTTGCGGGAGGCATCTCAACGACCCTTGCGAGGTCGTCTAGGTCGGCTTTGCGAACATGGTCCCGCACTTGGGTGCTGAGTGCATCCGTTATGAGGGGCACTGCAAAGGGAACCTTGTTACGTTTTTGAGCGCTGCGTGTTCGAGCTGGTGACGGTCGATGACCTCTCTTAGGCATGTTGCCGGGCACCCATTTGACAAAGCAATGCGAGAAACCATTTCCATCGATGAAGAACGATGGAAATGGCTTCTCGCATTGCTCTGTTCAACGACATGCCAAGATTCAACGAGAGTCGGACATGGAACGTTCTTCATGTTGCTTATCACACCCGTCAAACTACTGTCGTTCAGTGCCTTCACAAAGTTCTCGACAAACGCGCTGGTAAGCGCCGTAGTTGTTGGGAACCTGCAGAATTCAGAAAGATACGTCTGTTGCCGTGTGGACGTCACCGAAGCGAACAGCAGGGATGTACAATCCGGCTAATGTTCAGCAAGCTCTGGTGCAAACATCGAGTATGATGTGGACCGATAGTTCAAAGGACTAGGCTGCATCGGGCTATTCTGGCACTGGACGGGGTGATTGCAGTCGCTGCTGGGGCCAACTCTAGCAGTTCGATGGTAACAGAATAGAGTGATTCCGGTGTCAACGCTCAGGTACATTACTCGTTGGTCGGCTCCGAAAATGGAACGAACGGCTCATACAGAAGAAGGACGAACTCGGTCCTTCAGCAGAAAAATATGTCATCGACCGTGAGGCTCTGATGCCGGGCAGTCGCCAACGCAAGCAGGTGCGGCCGACCAAGTCCAGAGTCCTGCATGGTAGGTGCAATATGACGGCGCTGTCTGTAGTGGCATCTCACAGTGGAGTTGAGAGTGGCGAGAGATTCCTGTAAGTGAGTGATAAGCACTAGTGAGCCTGACAGCGACGAGCGAGGCGAGGGCGAGCTGAAGGCCGACCCGAGGCTGTGGAAGTTGGTGTCCAGGCTCAGACACCGTTGTTCAAGCGCTGCGAAAGCTGCTCTATCTATTTCCTTCACAAGACCAAAGGACGATGACAAAGGTACAATGACAATGAAGCACCCTTTGCTTCCATAAGAATAAGTGCACCGAGAAGAGAGAAACACCCCCTGGGTAGGCAGAGGTAGATTGCAGGCGATTTTGCTGCATAAGTTACAACGTTTCCTTAGGTTATACGATAGCTTCCAGGTGGTAAAAGAAAGACTAGCATGGGCGGGGAAATGACACAAAGGCGATCTGGTGCAAAAAAGGCACGTATGAATAGCATTCAGTCTGTGTTCTCGTTCCGTTGAAGCGCATCAGTTCACTTGTAAGCAAAAGGACCCAAGGTCCAAGGTCGATTTTTAATCCGATAAGACGCCTCGACTTGAACAGTGTTAAAGCGAAAATAGGAATTGCTTCTCTCTCGGAACAAGGTATTACTGGTCCTTGTATTCCATTGCGATTGCTGTTGCTGGCAATTTGTGAGATAACGTGCTCTAAACGACTCCCAGCGAAACGTCGAATACTCAGGCATCGGTGGATGGTGGCAGCCAATTCCGAACTGCATTGTATTTTCGGCCTAAAGTTGGAGTTTAACTTCTTTGGTTCTTGAGTTTTACGTGGGTTCGTTGTCTTGTTTGGGTCGAATGAGTATAATTTGCAGCAGGAGCTAATTTAGAGCAGGTTAACTCACGAATTGCACCAGTTGCATTAGTAGCTCAGGTTGGCGAGTAGCACACGTGTCCGGAGTTGTACTTGAGTGACGAGGCGACTCACTTGGAGGTTTCTTGCTGTGCTTCTTCGTTATAGGCTTTGCAGTGCCTTAACAATTCGGTAGTGTTAAAAATAATTCGTTGAGCGCGCTATTTACGGGAAGCTGATCCTTTAGATAGCTGACGGTTGTGGAAGTTTCACGGTAGAGGTGAGGTTTCACATTCTATTTTAATCTAGCTTTGCGTACTTTGCGATAACGCTAGAATCGTTTAAGTGATCCTTGAAGCTGTTTTGAACCTTGTACTCGTCGTTACTAGTGGTCTTGTTGTTTATATATTTGACAGTGGAGTAGGAAGCTGTAACGTTTTTGGCTTTGTTCTTCCTCGTAACATCAGATTCGTCGGTCCCTCATTGTGGTGAGTTGTGGCTAAATTAGAATGCTTGATTTCAGGGTAAGAATGGTGACCGTTTCCGGCACGAAGGTGAAGCTCGTAAAGAAGAAGATAACCAAGTTCAAGAGACATGAGTCCGAGAGGTGAGTTGCGTCCACTTATGGTTGTCCGATCAAGTATTGTGGTAGTTTACCTGCAGAATTTTATTCGTGATCCTGCTCATAGGTTCCTTTTTTAGGTACCACCGTCTGAAGCCCAACTGGCGTAAGCCCAAAGGTATCGATAACCGAGTGCGCCGAAGATTCCGTGGAATGCGTGCGATGCCCACCATCGGTTTCGGATCAGACAGAAGAACAAAATTCGTTCTCCCTTGTGGAATGAAGAAGGTTCTGGTTAGGAACGTTAAGGTTGGTATTTCAACTCTTGCTTGCTTGTGCCCCGTTTCTTTCAATTGTTATTCCTTGATCTCCTTTGTCATTGTCTTCTGCGCGTGAAAATTGGGGGAAGTACACTGGAGAATTTCAATTTTGGCTAGGGCTGCTATGCCGAATTTATGCAACTCTTTTATGAACAGCTTGCTTTCTGCTGTGGTCTAAAGGGAATTACTAAACAGTGACTAGCAGCATGGTCTTGATACCATTTACCTCAGGAGTAGAAGGATAAAGGCCAGCGTTAATCCATTTTTACAGGATAGATCCATTAATTAAGCCAAAGTGATACCAAATCACCTAAATGATTTGCATATAGTGGGAAATGTTTTTTTTTTCTTGAAGCGGTTTGGTATTTCATACGTTGAAAAAAAGCTATATATTCAAGCCAAGTATCGTCTACTCTTAAGAAACTATTTAGTAGTCCAGAAGTAGTAGTCCAGTCACAGATGTCCTTTCTGTTTAAGAAAGTTTTTCAACTTGTGGTTGAATGTTTGCAGCGAAGAATTGAGAATTAATGCAGGAAGCTCGTTCCGAATTTTGACAACACGAGCCAAAGAAGATTTTTGAAACTTTTTGGAGAACGGTTTTTTGCGCTTGAATTCTAAGATTGTGCCCTGTGCTAATCCGGTGGAATGAGGAGAAAGTGAAGAGTTCATTTTTATCGACATTCAAGTGATCATCAACATTCCATGTTGGGCTGCCGTTGAATCTTGGCATGATATTGAACAGTATGAATACCCAAGTGATTTCTTTGCGGTCATGAACCAGAGGACAGTCTGCCAAAGGCTCTCTAGAAGGGTGAACCGAAGGTGACCTCATCTTCTCATGTGTCACCTTAAAAGGGGTACTTTTCGCTTAACTGCACTGGGCTGTCTGTGTTACCTCACCGTGTTTCGTCTCGCTCTCCTGCCAACCTTTGATTCACCGCTGTGGTCTGAAATTGTTCTTGGTTGGATGATCTATTTGACTCCAGGCTGTGGATGGCGCTGTGTTTTACCGTACCCATACATGCCTGGTGCCAATTCGACACTATGCTATTCCTATTTTATGGGGGAAGGGGGGGGGGGGGGGAGTCTGGTGCTTTATGTTTTGTGTGCGCGCGCCGTTTATCCCCAACCGCTTCCCTTTGCCTCAATTTCGGCAAGGAAAGGAACTCCAGTATGTAGGTAATCCTAACACTGGTGCATTAGTCGCGCTACACCCGGAATATTTTCCTCTTCCCTGATCTCTCCATGCACAACACAGCTACAGCATAGATTATTTGTCTTCTGATAGTGTGTCTGTTTCTCTTTTTTTCGCGCTGTTGAAGTTTTATAAGGCGTCCCTTCAAGTACCGTGACGTCTCCAATTCATCAGCAGCGGAGGCATGGAAGAACTAGGTGACCCTGGAGGGGCCCGAACCAAGAGCATTGTTTCGTGATGCACGCGGAACACGGTATGGTTATGGAATTAATGGGATTGAAAAGTTGCTGCAACAAGGCGTTACAGATCAGAGTGAGCCAAAACGAAAGCGCAGCTTAGTTTTCGCCCGCTGCATTATATTGATCTGTAGTGACACCACTTTGCACGTCGCTTACGTCTTTTGTGTTTTATTCGGCTTACGTACCCACCTACTTTCAGGCCAGTTTACTTCCTGATATCGCTCCGGGCCTAAAACAATGTTTTACCACACCTCATCATCTGTTTTTTTTTTGCCGAAGAAATACTAGACCTTGTTAGCTACATACTGACACGGGCTACTTTTCACTCTTCTCACGCCCATAGACGGTACTACCTTCTTAAATTGATAGTTCTAAAAAATGAAAGCTGGCGAACTGTTTGCTCCTTACTGGACTATAGCTCGCTTCTTCCGCTTTTCGAGTTAGGATGTCCGTTATTACAATGCATTGGACTTTAACACAACTGTGTGCCCGGTTTTTCCGTTGACCTACCTAGCCTGGCACAGCTTAACGTTTCCGTAGAAGTCAATATAAACCCTGATCAGGGTGACACAGTATATGAAGTGCACTGGCCGGTGAAACACATAAGGTGAAATCTTGACACTATAATACTTTCATGACCCCAGAGATCGAAAGAAAATTCCCACAAACATCGAGCAGGTTATCTGGGGAGCAGATCACGAATACGTTTCTAGGATTACGCCGAAGTATAACGCTTTCTCCGCCCATATAATCGTTTCCTCCACCTATGAGGTCAAATTTTTTCAACATTTTAATTTGAGATGGAAACTAGTACACAAAGATTGATAATCTGGAGAAGGAATGACCGATTCGTGGTCAGCAGCTTGAGTAATTCCCATAGGTGAAGTATGGGCGAAATCGGACATACTAACCTACCACCCTTATTCACCCGTACCCACCGTAATATTTGAAAAAAGACATTCGTGGTCAGCTCCCCAAATAACCCCACGGGGAAAAATTTCGGCGAATTTAGGGATCATGACCCCGTCAGCCTTACCCGCTCGTACCTACCGTAACCTACTCTAGTCGAACGACGTTTTGAAAACGGCTATTCGTGTTAGCTCCCAAAATAACTTCCCTGCGCGATGTTTGTGCGAAAAATTTTCCGACCTCTAAAGTCGTTAAAAAGCACCAAGTCTTCCATAGCACATCTTTATCTACGTTTTTTACTATTTGTCATATGTTTTCCTCGTGCGGCGTCTTTTCAGCTCGGTTATAGTGAAGCAGTGGTTAAAGGTGCGCGCTAATCATTCCCTCTGTGTGATGGGCCACCATTCTACTTCTATGGGACATTACGGAGCTCATTGGAATGCGTATTTTAGTTTATGCAATGATTTGCAGTAAGCAGCCCATGACAATGAGTTTATTATCCTTCCCAGACATCCAGTACAATTAACCGTGTCCGCAGAAATAGAAGGTGTGGCTGATCTGGGAAAGACCGTAACCAGGGGCCCTCAGATCGGGTGGGTACGACGGCCATCGCCTCTCCAACAGCGCTACCACGCGCCTATATGGATGCTATAAGCTTAACGTTAAATCATACAATCTTTACGAATTTGTTGCAGACCTTACTCGGCACGACCGCGACAGCAACTCTATCCTTGCGTTCTCTTCGATACGAAGACACAAAGATTCTTCCGAGAATTGCAATTTTTATTTAAGCTACTGCTTGGAAAGTGTCGGAAACACTGTTGCAGGGTGGCGAGCAGAGCTGCGTCCCCCGTAGTTGGTAGTGCAAGAAGAGCTGAGAAAATATGGCAACTTGTAAATCACTTGAATTGGCATTTAAATAGGCTGCAGAGGAGGAAGGTTCCATTTCGTTTCGAAAACAAACATTATCGGGTCTCGCTACTATTCTGCGCTAAGTCATTCACTTTTTATTTAGATGGTGCTATTATCTCTAAGTTGTGGCTAAAACAGTTAACGAAAACTCCAGTAGAAACTCAAACGGTCTGGCTTCTCGACTCGATCATTGCAACAACTTCATAACTGTATTGCACGACTGTAGAGATGACCTCCTTAAAACGAGAATCTGCCACGGCATAGCGCATCGACATTGTGCGAGTTTGGTGTTTTTTTTTGGGGAAATAGGCTGCTAGGAGGTCACCCTGTAGGATAGCCCTATACAACGTTTTGTGTTGTATGAAATCAAAATTTTATGCAGTACCGGTGTGCTCTCCTCTACGGTGAAGTGTGCTAGGCCATTTCTGATGCAATTGGACGTGAATGTGCCTTTTTACTAAGGTGAATATCCACAGAGTACAAGATGATCCCCTTCCCCGAGCATATTTGCGCCCTTTTTGTGAATAAGGGCGTACTAGTGCGTGTAGAAATGTTGCGTAATACATTCGTGAAAATTAGGATTGAAATTGCTGCTGCTGGGGATTAGCATTCAGAGTTTTCCTTTGTAGAAACTCCTTTGAACATTAGAAACTTACGTATTTTTCTCACTCCTACAATGGGTCGAATGTTGTTAGCGGTTGCCTTTTCTCCAAACGTTTGTGTGAAATTTTCGTATTTCATCGTTTCTGTACTCTTCTGGCGATCCGCTCATTCCCAGAGTGGGTTCCCCATCTGTCCCAGAACTGCATCTAATGTTCCGCATTGGTTTAGTGTTTTAGAGTTAAGGAGTTGAAACTTCTCATTAAGGGGTTTGTGTTTCAGGACCTCGATATGCTTCTCATGCAGTCGTTCCGATACATCGGGGAGGTTGCTCATACCGTATCGGCCCAGTCTCGGAAAGCCATCGTCGAACGTGCTGCCCAGCTGAACATCAAGTTGACGAATGGCCATGCGCGCATCCGCACTGAGGAGAGCGAGTAAATTTGTCTGTCGTTATGATAAATTGTTATTGTTTTATTCTTGTTCCCCTGTTCTCAGCAATTCTGAGCTTTTCTTATTGCTACAAGTTACCAGATGATTTATTCAACGGGAGACCTCACCGTTAAGCTTGCTGGGCAATGAGTGGCTCGGAGAGAGGGGGAGGTCATCATGAGAGCGGGCTTCGCAGGAAATGCGTTAATGGAGTGCGAACAAAAGTCGCTGCTCAAGGTCTCAAGTTTTTAGGAGTTCCAGTAGCTGTTCCAGGAAGAAGGCTGGGGAGAATGCAGGTTTTCCTTCTGCAGAGCAGCGACCGCCTAATGCTGCTTTCATTCGTCATGAGTTATGGGACAAAGGGTAAGGATAAAGGTTTTCGTGAATTCCTCTGTGAGGTGCGGCACGCACTCTACTTGTACGGAATATCATGGGGCAATCTGGTTGCGTATTTGACTTATGCAACGACTTGCGGTGGCCAGCAGATGGACAAGTTAGGTTTTACCAAGTTCGCGAACTCCAAGCTAACGATAAGTGATCTGAGATAGAATGCCCAACTCGTCCTCCCTGCTTCTTATTCTTCTACTTTCTCGAGAACCATGTGCAAGGTGCTTCAGCAGTGGCAACGTCAGTGGTATCGCGGTTGGCTGTTGAAGCCTAGGAGGTCCTCTGGTCGGTGGTTCTCAGGATCCTCTCGGGTCCCCTGCTCGCCTTCCTCTTTGTAGAGTGGCACGCGGATTTCGACCTTGTTGACCGTGTGCGATTACGGTGCGTGTTTAGGCTCAAACTTGGGTAATTAAACCTTTATCTCAATGATTCTACATTTAAGAGCGAATGAATAATAACATACTGTAGAAGGCAAAGTAGTATGTTGGACGGCCAAAAGCTATTTGACAGGCAAGGCATTTTGGACTGGCAAAGGAATAGGACCGGCTACAATCAAAACTGGCAAGAAATACACGAGAGGCCTTTTGTGAGCCGACTGTGCAGGCGAATGGTTTACCTTGTTTACGCTACAATGAGGGGCGGACGAGATGTGTTACGTGATCAACATAGAGAAAGCCTGAGGGCGGCGCAAAGAGTCTCAATACAGCCTATTGACTGAGCAATTGGACACTTACAATTTATGGACAATTAGCTTGGAGATAGATGACTCGAGAGGCCAGAAATAGCGACCCAGATGTCGCTACAAGCGGCGTTAAATTCTCCAGGCTTCAACGCTTGGTGAGTAGATCATCACTGCGAGGAAGGTGGATCATGGCTTAGTACAGGTGGTGACTGACTATTCACTAAAGTTATAATTGTAGATCAATATGGAACAACAATGTATTGACCATGGCTGATTGTGTAGGTGGAGTGGGTTACGCTTGAGAGCCTTTTTAGCGCGTTGTTGTGACCTGGAATGTCTTCCGCCTCATCTTCAATCCGACAAAATAGACTCACTACAGAGATAAATTACAGATTTATTAAATATAAGTGCGAGATACCGGCAATTCAGAGCAACTGAGACTGCATAGGACGAACTATGAGAAGGACATATATGCGACAAGGCGTTGTTTGGCGAAATACATATACGAGAACAACTCCATGTGCACCTCAATACAGGGCTACTTTGTGGAGTAGGTCCACTCGTCAAAACCAAGGTTGTTTCCATCGGTTCTCCATCCGCGAGCGGTGAGCTTGTCTAGGAACGTGTTGAACTCTTCGCCGGAACGACTCTCGTTCATCGCTAGGGCTTCCAGATCAAATATGGCCCTTAAGGACGAGTGGCGAGTTCCACCGTCAGCCAACGCCACCCAGCCTATGTTCCTTTTCGTGTCAATGAGCAGGGTATATTCATCCGTAGCGTGCAGTTTGGAGCTTGGCGCCCTGAAATGTCTTGCTTAGCTAGATGATTTCTGTACTAATAAAGTTGTATAGAGGAAGGGAGCTCACCGCCTTTGGTAGCCAAACATATCCCGCAGTGAGCATCCGAGATACCGACTTCCAAACGATGAGAACAGTGGTTCGCTTCTGTTGCATTCCACTACGGACATGATTTGGCCAGATGAGAGCCAGGACCTGGAAAAAGGTAAAGGCAGTTGCTGAATACGTTCGAACTCTTACCGTCCCTTGTCCAAGGATAGGCGCCACTGAACGATACGAACCTGATAAGGATCGTAGCCCGCTTAAGATTCAACGTCTCCATGTTTAGCGAACGAACTGCTCGGTAGTTTGCGTACAAGTGGACAAAGGTGAAGATCTAAAGACATAGGTATTAAAATTGAAAAAACTGCCTACGCCTCAATACATGGTATACACCCATAACGCTGAAAGTTGGTGTTAACTGATTCCTTCTGGATGCGCCGCGCATTACGGTTCAACGTGATCTCGTCGACGCTTCCAAATGCATACACAGATCAGAGAATGGCTTGCAGGAGCAGTTGGCAAGCAGTGCGAGTTGGCACAACTGGTTAGCTCGGCGAACAGCCGGCTAGAGTAAGCCCCTTTGGATATATCAACCATGAAGAATAGCTTCTGGCCACGATGCGCTACTCAGAAATTTTGAACAAGTTACTTGCAAGCTGCTTGCGGGTCATAGATTGCCTCAATCTAGTCATTCGTAAGTTGCTGCAAGTTAGCAGAAGTGTCGCAAGTAAGTTACACGAAGAGCCCAACTAGTCATTCGTAAGTTGCTGCATACTAGCAGAAACGTTGCAAGTAAGTTACACGAAGACCCCTGCTAGTCATTCGTAAGCTGCTGCAAGCTAGCACAACATGTCGCATGTATGTCGCATGTAATCTAGATTATTGTGGCGCTGAAGATATGGAACAATAGTTCTTTCTGACCAACCGTGATTGTTGTTTGGTAAGTGGGAGATCGAGAAGAAAGCGTAGCTCCTGTATGGACATAGGTGAACGTTTCGAAGTTCGCCATGGTTCCTCCAACACGGTTTTTGGAACATATCGAAGGCAAAGGCATGTTGGTAGAACTATGGCGAACCTCGAAACTTACAGACTTAGGCCAAAATCTCAGCGTATAATAGACACAGATGATGATCTTGAGGTCTGTTGCTCTAATTCTACTCCAATGATTCGAGATATCAAATACCTAAAGAGATCTGCGATTTAAGGTCTAGAGAACCAATGATGTTAAAGGAAATAGGTAGTTGATTACAACTGGATCAGACACCTCGCCAAGGTCACAGCATTCAAATGATGCGTTCAATGACAACGCCAATGACAATGATACGTTAATATACGGAATGCCTAGGTATTTTATATGGAAAAAGAGAAGAACTGAAAGGTCTTGGAGCTGGGATTTGAATGAAAATGCTTGCGTGATGCAGTGAATAATTTTTCAAAATTCGCATCGATTAGTGGATTTGGATAACCGACGACGATTATTTGGGATCAGAAGTGCTCTGTGTACCGTCTCCACTTGTCGTGTTGCCACAGCCTCGCTTTACTTAGTCTAGCTCTCCGAGCGTTGTTATTGAACTCGCCATTTGAATGCTATGATCTCGGCGATATTCCTCCTCCTCCCTAGACTTGGATCCCCTTCTTTCTGGGAAATGGCTGTGAGATACAAAGATAGATATCTTCCTTGTTTCCTCCGTTATCTCTTTTGGCTGTTTACAAATGCAAACAGCCAAAAGAGATAAGGGAGGAAACAAGGAAAATGACAGAAAGAATGGCAAGACCGTCCGGCTCGGTAGAGCAGCTCCGATTTCGAAACATATACCGTACGACCGCGTGCGCGTGTGAGGACGCTACCGAATGACCGCGTGCGCGCGTGATGACGCAACTTACTGCAGTGCAAGCTTGCACGAAAGCTTCTTGCAAGCTTGCAATACAGTTAGTTGCGTGCAAGTTTAAAATTCCTGGGTGCAAGCTTGCAAGTTAGTTAAACGCGAGCGATAAGTCGTAAGTAACTTGTTTTCGAGGTCTAAAGGCGCAAGTTTTTTCAGAAGCAAGGGTTTCGCAAGGATTTCTCCTGCATGGACCATATTCAGACTGTCTCACAGCTCATCGAGAGGAGCCGCGAATACCACCTCCCACTTGTCCTTGTCTTCGTGGATTACCGGAAAGCGTTCGACTCTGTGGAAATCAACGCCGCTTTGAACGCACTTGTGCACGCTGGTATACCATCGCCCTACATCCGACTTCTCGACGAATGCTTCTCGAACACATCGACTACCATCCAGCTGTTCGATCGAAAGCTTAAAATTCCTATCGGGAAAGGAGTACGGCAGGGAGACACGATTTCTCCCAAGCTATTCACAGCGGCACTCCAGGATGCCATGAAAGACTTGAACTGGGACGACAAAGGCTACCTTGTCGACGGTAAACGGATCAGCAACCTTCGCTTCGCCGACGATATTGTTCTCATCTCTACCAGCACGGCAGAAGTCGAGGAAATGCTGAACGAGCTCAATGTGGCAGGTATGAAGATTGGATTGGACATGAATATGTCCAAAACGCAGTTTATGGTCAACCAGTGGTGTGACACGGGACTCGTAAGGTTAAATGGAGTCGCTCTACAACAGGTCGACTCCTACGTCTATCTGGGAAGAGAGCTGAACATGGATAACGACCTCGCTCCTGAAATCACCCGCAGGAGACGCGCAGGATGGGCAGCCTTCAGTTCGATTCGCGAAGTCACCGATCAGGTCAATTATCCCGGCCTCAGGGCCTCGATATTCAACGCCTCTGTACTGCCTGCGATGTGTTACGCGACGGAAACCTGGCCCGACAACAAGACAATCGCCAGAGCGATGCAAACTACGCATCGTGCACTGGAGAGATGTCTTCTAAGGACAAGCCTTCGTCAGCAATGGCAAGAAGGCCTACGAAGCTCGGAGCTACGGGAGAAGTCGCAATTAGCAGACCCGCTGCAGTACATGAAGAAGTCCAAATATCGCTGGGCCGGACACCTGCTTCGACGAAAGGACGACAGATGGAGTCTCCGTGTCACAGAATGGCTCCCGAGAGACCATAAGAGACCACTGGGACGACCGTCAACGCGATGGGCAGACTCATTCTCAAGATCTTTCAGAGAGCGGAGTCTGCCTCACTGGATGCAAGCAGCCAGAGATCGAGCGGTCTGGAAGAGTTGTGGTCCCCGCTGAGAAGACCTCCAGCCGACAAAGGACCATCAAAGTATCAAAGGCGCAAGTAACTTGTTTTGGAGCTCATAAATCGCAAGTAACTTGTTCAAAATTTTCTGAGTAGGGCAACGTCGCCTTCAGTGACTCCTCTTTCAGCCAATGAATCGGTAAACCTTGGGAAGGACACAAAACTGAGAGGTCTTTTATATGGCTAACAGAACCACAACACCTGCACCACCGGTCGTCTCACTGATCAACGAATTCCTCATGTGGATGCCAGCAAAGTCTCCCTTTGTCCTTGTCGCGCGATAGGGAATGCAATGAATCCTCCCCACTCGATGGACACGAAAACTGTCAACTCTTTCCCTCACAGCTCTCACCATCAAGTTCGACCAAAGCGTTGGTGGAGCTACCGGATTTTTGACATTCCTTGTAATCCAGTTGTCCACAGGGTATCACTTTACATGGCTAGCACACCTAAGTTTCAAGAACTTGGTTTGTGTGAAAGCGTCTCTGATCCTAATGTCGATCAAGCTTGAAACACTGGAGGCCTTCCCTCACTTGCATGAGTCGTGCCACTTCGAGCACTATCCCCTCGACTCATTGCTGGGCAACCAATTGAGGAGTCGACTAGATGAATATGGAGCTATTCCCTTTTTCAGTAATACATTGTCGGCGCTGAGAGCTTCCCAAGTCGCTAGTTCGTTTCCCATTCCCCAGTCCAGGGAGTAAGCCGTTTAAATTCTAGGCTCAGCTACCCAAGCCTTCGACTTGTCTGGATGAGCACACACGATACGCCCTCTTGAACCACGTAAGCTGATGACACCGATCGACTTCGGTGTTCCAAACAAAAAGAATTCTCAAATAGTTGTTCCCATATGGGTGAGGGCTCTTTGGTATACTGCGAGCGCACCTGCAGTTGCACACCTGTGACTAAGGAGGCTTCTATGCCCGATTTCCTGTACGGCGTTGAGTACGAAAGCCACACGAAATCGACGGTCAAATCAGTGCTTTTCATAGGGCTTGTGGTGAATATCTATGGATCTCTTCGCAGAGCGCAAGTATCGATTTTGACATCATGAGTGCAGCGGTAAAGGACTGTGAACATGCGAGGAGCGGCTGCAGTGACATGCACGCGAAGGAAGAGCGGGTGCGATAGCGACAGTGCTCAGCTAAGAACGATTCCCGAAGGAAGCCGTTGATAAAGAATGACTTGCGCACTTTGCTCAGCACGACTAGCAGCTATAGTTGCGGTTGAAAGGGTTCTAAGAAGAAGGTCTACTTCGAGCAGTGTTGACTATAGTGTAAACCATGCATCATTTATGAAAAACAACAGACATAAAGTACGGTCCTTACCACAAATAACGACCAGATGATCGACTGCTTACCGCTAACCAAGGGCAGTAAAACTAACGACGCTAGAAGAGCAGTCACGTTAACCATAGTCTCCTGACTGCCGTCCTTCGAAGCGACGTCGGCTAGGTTGTTGCGGCGCGCCTAGATTGATGGGTTTAGGCTATAAAATTGGGAAACTCAAGGTGCACGGCGGTACTTGATGTTGAGTGATAGCCGTCCTGGTCGCTCCTCCTGCTACTCCCACGACACATCGCAGGATAGAAGACGTGCACGCACAGACGAAAAATGAACCAGGGAAGGCCGGGGAGAGCAGATCAATAAAAAACGCCAAATCATTGAGGATGTCAGCAACAAGACGCCATTTCTTGCAGTCGGAGTCGAGTTCTGACCCTGGAAACAACCAGTGGAGTGTCAGAAGGGAAGGCATTGCCTTGAAACATGGATGGAAAACCGACCTTTGAAAAAACTGAATGCTATTCGCCCAACCATACCGAGCCCGTCCTTCGCGAGCCACGTAAGTGATGCCGCAAGAGCAGATGCAGACTGAAGATGCAAACGTTGTATGCTTCTTAGAGGCGCTGTGAGATGAAAGGTAGAGCATGGAGCATACTGACATCGTATAAGCTACTACTCAGCTACGATACTATTTTCTATGAGCCCCAATGACTACCAGTAGAGCGCATGCACGTTGTAACTCAAGGCGCCTAGTCGTGAAGCACAAACACAGACGCACTACTTTACGCATGGAATCAAATGGCGTGTCACTTCCAGTGAAGTGCTCAAAACGCCTTCTTTTGGAAGCCGTAACAGCTTCGATTTCCCTGCATCTTAGCCTCTCTCGCGCTCTCTACTGTCGTCGTTTTCCTGGTAAAAGCAAGTCGTTTGCCACCTGCCGCCCATTACACGGAGACAAGCAACATCCCGCGACGCTCCCCTATCCCTGCTGCCATCAAAAGTGACCACACGCGTGCTCCTGGCTAAAGAAGGCACACGAAGAGCGCCACATTTGGGGCTGTTCTGCACTCCTTGACATATTGTGAAACCAGTCTGGCCATGCTACGTCGTCCTACAGTTTCTAGTGGAATTATGAATTATGCGACCAGCCGCCTTGACTTCCGACGACTTGTCTCGAACGACACCGTTCTCAATGCTTTGAAGTTGACGAGGCTCGGAGCCCCAGACACGTTTCCTCATTTGCATAAATCGCGTTGTTTCGGGCCTCGTCCTCTCAACCTCTCAACAGCGAGCGAAGCCTTCCTTTTTCTTTCCTCGTAAATATCCCCACCGCTTGGTGGCAGGATCTTCTTGCTCGTTCCATCACACCATCTCTTCTGATCCAGTGGCTGATCAGGGTGTGGACTACCTATGTGCACGTGTAACGTTCGAGACAGAGCCCGCCCTCTAAGCAGTTTTCCGAACACGTCGAAGTTAAGGCCTTATTTTGAAGCCGACATCTTCTTATCTAAGGACAGCGCAATTGTGCCAACGTAGGCGAGCTTGGTACACTTTAAGGCTCGTGCACAGTTCGACAGCGCAGTGAACCACCCATGTTGTAGCATAGGCGGCTCACTGCGCTGTGCCACAGCGCGGAGCCACCGCGCGGTGAGGGGCCGTGCACACTCACCGCGCAGTGGCACCGCGCGGTGTCACTGCGCTGAGGGAATCGGAGCTCCCATTTTCACCGCGCTGTGCCGTCCAGCTACGCAGCGCTACCGCACCGCGCCGACGTGGGGGATGTGGCAGAAAATGAACCCCTCAGCGCGGTGCCACAGCGCAGTGAAACTGTGCACGAGCCTTTATCAGCTATCGGTGCGACACCGAACTTCTGCAGGAATGCGTCGCTGCCGAAATACGTGGCGGAATACGGTCCACACGCGAGACACTAGCTGTTCCGCGCAGAGTGATCGACTCCATGAAGCTGAGGCACGTTTCAATTGTCTTCAGGTTAAAGTGAAAGTCAACACCGAGCGCTATCTATCGATACTGGACAGGCGATGGTTCTGTGGATCTTCGACTTTAGTCGAGCAGGAATCTTCTTGCCGCAAAACACGCCCGTCTAGGCTAAATTACACTCATGCATGACTCCGCTTCCACTATCATCGCCATCGCTCCCAGACGATCCCAGACACTCGTAAGCAGTGTTGCAAAGAAGCTCAATGCTGTCAACCTTTATTCGGTGGTGGAATTCAGATTTCCCTTCCAAAAAAAAACTACGCTATCACACCAAGGGATTTCCAATGAACTGCTTCTGAAAAGCTCGTGAGATGGCGTCTAGAACAGCAATGAGGAGTCGGTATCACCTGTATCATCTGTGGTCCCGTTGACATCGAGTTGTTCGATTTTGCACCAGCAACGTCCCGTCCGTCCATATCGCATGTCAGAGTGCTCCAATGGATGCTCTTCCCTCAAGGGACGCGAAGAGCGTCATATTGTTCGTTCCGCACTTTCACCAAAAGGTCAGACCAATGCGTCCTGGTGTTCTCTTGACATCCCGCGGAATCCAGTCGGTGACGGCTCTCGTCCAGCGGGTGTCTGCGATTCGCATTACGTGGCCGGCCCACCTAATTTTCGGCAACATGGCCCATGCGACACGCCTCTGATCTTCGAACGTCGACGAAGCTCGAGGCCTTCTCTCACTAGCATGAATCGTGTCACTTCGAGCGTCGTCCTCTCGATTCCATGATCACGCGATCATCCGGCTTTCGTATGGCCCACGCCTCTGAGGCTGCTGGCAGGAGAAACAGTGGAGTCGAATAGATGAGCACGAGCCCGAACGTTCTTTGTCTAGTTCACGAATTCCTCGACGATCGAGTGCGTAGAAGTCAACAAACCAACAGAGATTGGAGACTTCATCGAGGCTTCAGTTTGTATGATATCGATGATCGCAAAGTTGGTAAGAAAAATTGCTCAATTTTGCGCCAATTCGCGGTCCACAACCTCGGAGGTTTGAGCACGAGTGCTAGAACTCGTATTTTGCTCGACTACGCCACCGCAGCTTTGCTCTTCACGCAACTTTTAGACGTCCTATCTCGGCCCCTAATCCTGAACACCCCAGTGATTATCAAATAAGTCCCATACGTCGGAAACCTGTCGGTTTCCTCGAGCCGCAGTTCGACAGCGTGGAAGGATTAGAGCAAGCGAGGGTGGCCTACCTCTCTACTCAACGTCGTTCTTCGTCTTGATGATAAGGTAGGCGACGTACCTGATCGCCAACCCCCGCTCCCTTGAGCACGGCTTCAGTGGCCAACGCGCCTGTCATCGAGCTGGCGAAGGCCTGAAGAGTGTCCCATATTTGGTACTGCAGGTAGTCCTCGCTCACCGAGTAAGGATAGCCTGAAACCTCCAGGGCTCGATAAGTCTCGTCTGCATCGCTCATAAGATCTTACCCTGTGGAAGAAAGACGTCTACCAGTGTAGATCTAACCGAGCTGAGATAAAGCAACAGCGTCCCAAAGACGCCGCTGCCATGCGGGCTGCTCGTGGCGACGTAGGTGACGGAAGAGCAGGAGACCTTCCGCACTGGACGACCGGCGTAGCTCTCGGTGAAGACCTCGCCCATAGCCGCGTATTGGAATTCGGATCGAAGGCCGCATCCGAATGCTCCCACGGAGCCTTCGCCGACGTCAGCCAGCGACAACTCGCACAGTCCTCTGCGTCTTTGCGTCTGGCTGAAGCAGACGACGAGGGCAGTGCGTGAGACACTGCCGCGGCGAGGGGGAGACGGAGAGGGGGCAGCTGGGTGCGCGGGTGGCAGTTGTCGCATGGCGTCATCGCCCGTCCCGTACTATTTGTCCGATAATTCCCGTGTTTTTGCCCCGCGGATTAGCATGATTCCGGTTTTTCCGTCCGCCGCCTTCCGCAGCCGTGCCGACGCGCTAACCCTTCCCCATGTGGGCATTCCAACGACGCATATCCAGCTAACTCGTCGGTCAGCCAAACACGGCTTTGAACGTACTGCTATTGATTAGAAACCGTCCGCAGGGCCAGTCCGTACTTCATTGAAAGCCTATTCCAGATGTTAGAGCTCCTCTTGTTCTTTTCACTCAAGTCCTTTAGCCGTGCTGGGTCGAATGTCGCAAAGCTGTAGCCGCCAAATCTCTCAGTTAAATGGAATCCTTGAAAACTGTTATGCAACTGATGACAATTTCCCCTCTACTTATGTCTCGGCTCCCACTAGCTCCTTGAATCGGTTCCAAAGTTTAGCATCCTCAAAGGCGAAGCAAGCATTCCCAGATCTGTGAATTGATGCCAGTCCCCTCTGAGAGAGACAAAATGACCGCCAATATAACCCCTACGGCTGTATTTGTGAACACTAACTAATGTTACAAGTTTTGATACTTCTTTATTACAAGATAATGTAGATCACAAAAATTCCTCGAGTTCTTTGAGTCATTTCAAGAATTCCCAATTTTGTTCAAAACTCTAGTACTAGACGGGACTCGAACCTCCATCAAACGCTTCCTGGTGTTCAACAAGCATGAGAGTCACGGACTTCTGCCTCAGATTAATGGTACAGATCAGCTTTTCAGCCACCAGCAACGTGTCCGACCCTGGAAGTTAAACCGGTGAGTATAAAGAGTAGAGATGAATGCTTCATCGTGGGTGTCTCTACCGCTTTCATCCCGCATTCGCAGGGTTTAATCGTTGATGAATCCTGCCTCCGGTTCGCCAGCACTGGCCAGTTGTGTTGGTCAAAACGCATCGAACTTGATTGCGATGTCTGCCAGAAGTACCGAACGGAACAGTGTCCGCATCGAGGCTTATCACACGCCTACACCACTCATAAGAAACGGGTCCTCTGCCTGGATCAAGGCAATGAGAGGAACTCTGGGGGTTGCGTGTGGAACCTACAAATATTCGCTGCGTGCGCGGAATGGTCTTTTAGCAAAGAACAGGGCTGGAATGAGGGTTGAATAGAATAAACTTGAGGAGTTATTTAGTACTATTATTTTTCTATTTATTCAATACGTTACATAGGGTAGACATCAGAGAGGAAACCCAGTCACTCAACACAACCCATTACTAACGTAGAAGTCAACGCCTAGTCTTGCACGGAAAAGTAGAACAAGAAGAGGTGATTGACGGGATTTCCAGCTGGACAAAATTTTGAGCTGTCCACTCTCCAAGCCCCCCCCCCCCTAAAAATTTTGAATGCAACACAGCCATACTTCGTTTTTCGACGACATTCCGCAGGATGCAATCCGAGTTCTTGGTTTCTGTAACACAATTGAGACATGCTCATGTAATTGAACCCATTCAGATTCAATTAAGCCTTCTAGTGAAACTTCTTCGCGTTTTTCCAGCGTAATGTTTAATATTTCCTTTTAAAAAGGTAGAACACTTAAGTTCTACTCGCCACTGATGGTTTATACGCGCGCCCTAAAATCTACTTGTGCACAGGCTGCAACGTTTTTCTGCAAATTGCTTCCTGATGCTCAGAAAAGTCAGGCTCGCTGTTGTCATGCAAGCCCAAATCCTTTATCTTAACCACTGTAACATCTGGCCTCATGCGAGTACCGACTAGAGCATTCTCATTTGTACGGTTTTTCAGGGCAGGAGGTAACTTCTAGGCTTTGGTGTTTTTTCCAAGGCGCAGTGTATTCTAATTGTCCAGAAATTTAGGCTTAGGTTTAGCGACAACGGAAGGACTACTTATGCGAGCGCTGTTCTAAGGCGAGTCTCAGCCTGGCCTTTTTCCGTTCTGCTATCTCCGAGACTCAACTTGCCGTTTTGACAAATCCGCAACGCTTGCTGCCTTACCAAATGTGGCTCTTAAGAAACAGGATTTACCGCACCACGTCGTGACGTGAGATCTATCTCGGTTCGAAGACTACTGCTCTTCGAAAAAGAGAAAACGGTTGGGTTCACAGACTTTCACTGAGCTGTTCACGAAGACTACCATCTCTTCCCACCATTGACGTTCCTGCGTCCTCGCCTTCATCAGGGCAGGGAAAAGACAAACATTTACGTATTGGAAAGCTTGACTGAAAGTCGAGTTCAGCGGAAATGATGCGTTTCACTTTGCAACCACACGTGTTTGTCACTTGTGTTCGAAAGTAGAAGCACGAGCTGTACAACGAGCACTCAGCTCCTGACGTATTCCAAGCACTTGTTGTTGACGTGGTTATGATCATAAGGTTTTCCCATGAATATGCAAAATACGGGGAGGCATTTTTATGTTCGTTTACACCTTTCCGTCGCCACAGCGTAGGTTGTTTTACTTTGCAAGTATGTGCAGATATAAGTTTAGCTTCTTCCGATACTGTTAGACACGTGTCCATTCTTTGTATTATAATTTCCTTTGCAAGGAGATACGATGTGCGTTGTTGGAACCGTTGACTGAGATTTTCTCTCGTTCCATATCGCTTGTAAAACCCTGACAACCACGTTCATGAAACGTGTTGACAGAATTTCCTAAAATTATGGAATTTTCAGTGTTCTTTTCGTTTGGAGTATCGATTCAGTGTAAACCACAATGAATCTATGAGCAGCGCTTACCAAATAGCCGTTTAACTAACCACAAGATGACCGGAGGATCATGCGGGGAAGTAGTGCGTTCAATGCTTCGATCGCATTGCGATGGTTCTCAAGGAAGTATAGAGTACATTGAGGTGAGCGCCAGTCAATGCCCATGTCCCTGCTTTTGTCGCTATGTTTTAACTTACAGCTCTTTTTGGACTTTGAGAACGCGTCGCCACGGGAAGAGGAGCGATATCTGTTCGACCTTTGTGAGAAGATCATAAATCAGTGCACAGAGGTGCTCGCCGACGTGAAGTGTTATGGCAAAGGTACTTCATTTGGACCTTTGTTTCGGTCGTGCATCATTTCCTTCCTTACACAACTACTCCAATGTTCTTTAGCTTTAACTGGCAAAAGAGTTTCTCGTTCAGGCGCAACAGACGAGATCCGGCAATCGCTGCAGAACCCCCACGATCTCGCCCTGAGGGACTTGACTTTGAGTGTGGTCGCCGACTTTGTTTCGCGCATTCGGTGCTACTTTGAACTTTCACTTCGAATTGAAAAGGTGAGCAGGACATTCACATTGCGAGGCATTGCCCGAAATGAAACACTGCGAACTTAGTTTAGCATACAAAGCGTTTTCCTGGAACACTGGGTCGACTAAGCAGTTCTTTTGCTTACAGTTCTATATGTATTTTTACTGTTGATTTTGTCGGACAAGATCTTTGTTTCAGGTTATCTAGCATTGTCAAATTCAGAAGAGCAGCATATATCTGATGTTGGACGAGCGTAACGCAGTGGGGGAGGCGTAGTCCGAATATAGGTTTAAGGCTCAGTCGCGCTTAACAAGTCCAAGTTTTCATCTCTCCGAGGTCGACAAATTTCTACGATACGGGGCTGGAAAGGACAAAACACGGGCTGACAATTCGGCTTCGTCGCCTTCAACGCCGGGAAAGTACTCCAGAGTGGCTTAGGACGTCCCTTAGATCTCTCTCAGCGACCCTCCAGCTGGCGCCCGTCGTGGTCAGTTCCTGAAATTTCTGCAGACGGAGCCTATTCGCTCCCGCCACGCATTCCTCCTTCCTATTGATGATGACCGTAGGGATTGAGCGGAAACGAAAGATTCGTTTGCGTACACCTTCATTCCATTGTAAATTAGACTAGCTGGACTTGCCAGCCTTTCTGCCTATATAAATTTAGTTGAGTAGCATCGCTCCTTTTCCCACTACATTTTGAAACTAATTTTTAACCTGCAATGGTCTTTGAACAAGTAACCTCTGCAGCTCTTCATGTCCTTTGCAAGCTCAGAATAAGGCAGATTAACCTAAACCAAACGGACTAACCAAGACAGGTCTGATAAACTGTCGTGGTTCCACATATTAAAGATGTTTAATTAGTTCTTGAAGCGGCGAAAATTTGGGAATCCCGGGAGTCGTAAGTTTCCTATTGTACTATCGTGAAAAAGCCTTACATTCTTGCCATCTTTTCTATAACAAAAGCCTGTCCATCCTATATTCTACTACTGCTTCGGAGTGTTCATTCATTTATTTTCATCATCATGTGACTCTAGAAGTTTATCCATCGATGAATTTCAGTTGGTGCCTGAGCTGTTGTGGGATCTCTGTTCTGGACCGCTGCCGCCGGAAGAGCAACTAGACAGAAAACAATCACTAGCGCGTCAGTTGGCTCGTCTTGTTGACTTTGTGCTTGACTTCGATGCAGCAAAGGTTAGATGATGTTGCGTTTATTTAGAAATTTCTTATTTTCAAGGCATGTGAGAGAAACACAGGTTAATCATAAGCTCCAGTGCTGACTTGTAATGCATAGCTTGATAGTGGCCACATCCGCAAGAGCACCCTGTTTTCACAGTGCCATAAAAAGCGAAATAAAGTGATGGAATATACTTCTTTGACCTTACTTCCGTAATTTAGACTCTTGTACTGCCATTCAATACTATGTTAGCTGGCGCTTCATGCTCACGCTACCGTTTAGTGGTTTTGGGTGTTTAGAATCCGAAAGAATTGGTCGAGTTAGTCTTGTTGTCACAAGTTGCGCTACTTTGTGCTTCATTTATTAGTAGAATGCATCAAAAATGATGATTAAGTGAATATCCATGTACTTTAACCCTCCCTTTGATCGCATTTCAACGTTAGTGACGTTCCAGATGTGCACTCCTGCCCTTCAAAACGACTTCAGCCACTATCGGCGAGGTATTGGTCTCGGGCTGCTGGACAACAGCGCTTCGTGAGTAGTTCTAACTGTCGGTTCATTAGACCCCATTGATCATTTCGATTTTTTAGCGAGGTGGAGCTGGCGAACTCGATCTCTCTGTTCCTCGCCGCTCCTACCCCTATGCTGTCGAGCTTAAGCTCTGCAACGCTGGAGTTCGTCAGATCCCATCCTACGTTACCTGTTGGTAACACGACTGATACGTTGGCAACCATTGTTAGGTGAGCACATCGCTAAATGCTTAGACTACAAATTACATCTTCATTGGTCGTGGTGTTCCCTGTGTTTGGGTAATCTTACAGCCTCCAGTAGAATTGTTGCAGTTCATCTCTGTGTTATCGCAACATTGTGTTTGACTTGTTACTAAGTAACTGATCATTTTAGCGTCTGTCGGTATATGGTCGGATCGCCAGAAGTATGTGAACGCATTACGGAGTCGACGCGGCATTTCTGTGTTCGCGTGATGGTTGGCTGTCTCATTTTGTACGACCACATCGACGAAAATGGAGCTTTTGTGAGAGAATCGCCGATCAACCTTCGAGCTGTAGTCAATGTTGTTAGGGAGCAGACTCAGCCGCCTCAGGTTCGTGTACTTGGTTAGCTGCAGGGGCAGATATTTCTCCATATTTTTGATTACTAGCTTATAGAAGTCTTTTGTGAGAACAACAATAATTTTTCTCAATTGAAATGCTTGCCATTAAGTGGATCTATGTGCTCGGCTCTTAATCAAACGGGTTTCTATTTAATATTACCTAACCTTTAACCAAAATCCTTCATAGTGCTATTAGGTTGGCAACTAATTTCGTAGACTCTCAAGCGCCTTCAACAAAAGTGTTCATAAACAAATAACAGCTTTCAATCAAAGTAAGATCTGTTAGAACGCAGGACTGCTTCCCATTTATCAGCTACCTGGCCCATCCCACAGCTGTAGAATTCCTGTGCTTTTGAAGCCAAGAATCCTTGGAGGTGCATTTTGATATGGTCCACATTAATAAATCGTTCTCCAACCAACAAGTGCTGTAGCGAGCTATAAAGGTGATAGCCACTTGGCGCACAGCCTGGGCAAAAGGTGGATGAGTTAAACGCTCCCAGCCAAAGTCTTCGATTTTTTGAAGTTTCCGATTCGCGACGTGTGATCTGGCGTTATCTTGCTGATAGATAATTCCGCTCCTGAAAATCTATCTGAATCGATTCCAGCGGAGTTCAGCCTGCGCGCGGCCAGGTTGATGAGAGTAGGTTACAGCATTAATGCTGGAACCGTTCTTGACGAGCTCCCGGAAGTTAATACCTTCTTGACAAACGGAGAGAATGTAGCTAACCGGACGCCTCCAAAAATAGAAGACCTTGACTGGGAGCGTCAAACTCATCCACTTTACAGCACAGGCCTTGCGCCGAGTGACTACCACATTTTTAGTTCGGTGCAGTACTTCTTGGTTGGAAGACGGTTTATTAATGTGGACCGGGTCAAAATGCACCTCCAAAGATTCTTGGCCTTGAAAGCACAATAATTCTATGGCCGTGGGACAGACCAGCTACTTAATAAATGGGAAGCACTTCTGCATTCCGAGGGATCTTATTTTGATAAAGATTGTTATTTGTTATTTGTTAATAAATAGTTTTGCTGAGGATTCTTGAGAGTCCACGAAATTAGTTGCCAACCTAATAGAATTACAGTGATAAAAGCAAAGGTGACTCTTAAGTTGACGTCCATTAAGTGGATCGTTATTAGTTGTTACAGTGTTCTGTTGATTTTTGGAAGCATCAACAGAAAAAAGGGAGAGATCAAGTTGCTGTCAAGCAGCGAACGAGATCACGGGTAAGCACCTTTAGGAATGCGCAAGTCGATATAAAGATTTTCACGAACTATTCCGATAGTCCTGAAATGTCTGGTAACTCAAGGACTTTCTACACGATATTCCTCTTCACTACTTCAATAGCTGTATGACAGATTTCCTGTGAGGGTTCTTATTGGACAAAGAAAGTATCGACGAGTAATTTTGAGGGCTCCAAGCGGGGGGGGGGGGGTCTGTTGGTTCACCAAAACTCTAACTAAAGGGCTAGACATCAAAATAGCCTCACGCAAGCATTAGAAGAAACCACACATAAACCTTATATAGGCAAGAAAATCAATCAGAGAAAGGCAAAATAGAGACTTGCCTGAGCACTGGTCCATAAAGCTGTCTAAGGCTAAGAAACGGAATGATATGACTATACTACCTTGGGCCAGATTCATCAACGAATTACAGCAATTTAACAGAGAAAATGTAACAGAAATCCCTGGTAGCACAGCTTATCAAGCGGTATGGTGATGCATTTTGCTGCGCTATCAGGAATTTCGGCTGTTCTTTCTCTGTTAAATTGCTGTAAGTCGTTTATGAATCCGGCCCCTGATTGTCTTTCTCGAGTTCCCAGTTTCTTTTACTTTCACTACTATTTAAAGATACAGCTGCTCTCGAGATTTCCATCTTCATTCTAATATTCCTTTACAAGGATGTTTCAATAGCGAGTTTTTTTTTGATACATTTTGATGAATAGAACTATTAGGGAGTTGAAACAAGAACTGTCAATAATTACAAGAGCCAACACTCGTTAAAACGAGAGAAAATTATGCAAAAAGTAGCGCTCCTGTGGCAGGGACGCCATGTCCCAGTAAAAATCTGTATTTGTCTCATCTCATTTCGCTATGAAGACGTCCGAGACGAGTCCGGCGCCTTAGGCTCTGTTCACACTTCGCGAAGGCAGCGCCCGGAAAGTATGGCCAGACTACAGCAGCGACGGGAGTAGTGTGGTGCACGTAATTAATTACCTACTTCACACTCCGTCCGTCGCCCCAGTCGCTCCTTTGGCCGCGGGCATACTTCCATCGCCGCGATGCCATCGCGGCGCTCAGTTCATTGCCATTCAGCTGCGCTCCACATCGCATCTACAAAACTCGCGCATTTTTCTCGCGCGCTGATTATTTGAATTATTTTATCTGTATTATTTGTTACATACGAAAAACAGTGACGAATGAAGTTTCCCAAGACCGTCTTGACCGTAGATATTAGTGGACTCATTGATTAATGTTGTACTATTAAATGCTTGATAATTTTCCAATGTCGCGAAAGGGTTAAGGAAGAATTGTGTGAACTTTGACGCGGTAGCAGGTTCACTGTCGGCAATTGGAGAGGAGTGATATCAGTTGAACGAAGGACCATTTTGATGACATTAGACCAGCGTTTGCACTTTCAAGACACCTTGAATAACAAGTTCATGGTGTAGATTCTCATCTAGCGTGTGTTGCGTTCTTCTTATTCTCTTCATTCTAGACAGAAGCTCTACTGAACGCGCTGCGCTACACATCAAAGCACTTCACTCAGGCCTCTACTCCGAAATCGGTTCGAGCTATCCTCGCCTAGACTCGCTTGTTCACCCATCCATCCATTGGTTCATTTTCTTGTCACCACTCAATGATCCTCATGCCCATTGAACTGCGATGAGAACGTTTCTGCTTCATTCCAAATCTCCGCGAGATCGGTGCCAACTCTTTCCTGCTCATCGTGTGTTTGTGTTTGTTGTTCATTCGCTCGTCCCTTACCTGGTAGTATTCTAGTCATCGCCTGCGCCTAAGTCATAATACCTAACCAAAACCGATGTTCATCTCATATTACAGCATAGCTCTATCGACTGAGACGTAGACAGCTCTTCAAATCAATATTTATATAACATAACGCTTTGACAAAATGTGAATTTAATAAAGTTTTTACGTACACTCATATGACAACCTTTGTCAAACAGCCTCCTTCAAAAACCGTTTATGGTAAAAGGCAGTCAACAGTTGAAGTTGATGGACATACAAGGAGATGTAGCAGTGGGTTCTCGGACTAAGGGGAAAATTCTAAGAAACAATAAACAGTGCACTAGACAACGGTCGTTTCATCATATAAATAGGCGCGACTTCTCGAAAAGTGTACACGCAGTCTAGCAAGAAATCGACGGACAACGGGCTACAAATCGAGCCATTCCCAGAATAAATCGTGGGGTGAGTAAAGGGGTGTGTGTTGATCAACGATAGCGGAGAATAACTTATCGAAGCTGGCTTATCGAAACGTGATCAGTGACAGTATCGAATAACTGTCGCGTATTGACAGAGTCCATTACAGATGCGGCGCGGCGACCATTACAGTAGAGAGCATTTCTTCTTCTTCTCCATTGGTGGCGGCTCTAATGCAGCCATTATAGCCTCGTCGAACACATTCTTTAGTCCTTTCTGAAACAATGCAATGGAAGGGGAAATCCAGCCGAGTTATTATAAATACAAGTGCCTCGTCACGCCTATCGGCCTGCCTTGCACTCGCGCGCTTCGCGCGATGTTACAGTATCACTAAGCTAAGGACAATCACATCGAGCTAGCTGCTCTACCTGCACAGCTTTTTCCCTACCTAGGCGTACAAAAGGCTCGCAGTACGTACTGTGTATAGCATGATAGGGCGATCTATTGGTTCCTCACTACTGGTCCTCCCTTAGTGAAACGGTTTCCCATTACTGGTACTGGTCCCCCTCAATGATCCCCCTTAACAGATGACGTTTTCGGCACGCCTTTTGAATCCCCAGGCACATTATACGACATCTTCGGCACGTCTACCTGGATCCCCAAACACGTTGAGCGACGTCGTTGGCACGTCTTTTGAGTCCCAGACACGTATTCTGAATCCCCTGCCACGCAGAAGACGTCTGGGTATTTTCGCGCCATGTAGTTTGATCAGTATCGATTGACGGTGACGATACTACAAAAACGAACTTCAGATTCGTGTTCAGCGACCTCGACTACCCCTAGGGCTAAAGTTTTGGATCGCCTGGACCACATCCAAAAAAATCGATAGTTTGATCAATATCGATTGATGGCGATCGATACTTTAAAAACAAACCTCAGATTCGTGTTCAGCGACCTCGATTGCCCCATGGCTGAAGTTCCCAGGCAGGTAGAAGACGTCTGGGTATTTTTCGCTATTTTCGCGCCGTAATTTTCCCCCCCCCCCCCTATATTATGACTAAGGGCTGAGTTATACTCCCGCGGGAGCATCCGCGGAACGGCGGGAATCGCGCCGAGACTCCTCACCTGGCCAATCGCCGCACCTCGCCACGCCCGCCTCCGCCGTGCACCATTGGTCCGCGGACGTTCCGCGGATGCTCCCGCGGAGTATAACAGAGGCCTAATTCCTGCGGTGGCGCCGCCGATCGATAGTATGACTCAGCGCTTAGCGCGTTATTATAGAGTATGATATAATGATATACATGTTTACATACGACCTACAGCGCTGACTGGTGGCCCTTCATATTACATGGGAAACAACCAGTCGGCGCAGTTCGGCGATGTTGCATGATGTTCACATTGACTCGGCATTTTGAGAAGAGACCTATACCAAAAGAAAGCTCCGTGAATGCTGTCACCCGTGAACCAGCTGCGGCTGCCATAATCAGAGCGACAAAAGTTGCAGGAGGTGGAAATACGAGCTGTCGCCTACACGATGCCTGAGAGAACGCTTTCCCTTGGGATGTATGTGGTCCAACAGGCCCGGAGCACAGATCTGTTAGTGGTGCAGGTAGATCAGTAAGCGGAGGATCCATTCCACGCTTAGCTCTTGTTTTTTTCAGATTCTTCAACTTTACTCTATCAAAGCGTTTTCACATAAGGCTGCAGTTTGGTGCCTGATTTTTCACTTTATTAAGGTACAGCCCCTTTTCATTGTTAGTAGTAAGCCGTCCTTATGTCCTTATGTCCTCATCGTTTTTGTGCTTCACGAAGGGCAATATTGGCCCTTGTTTAAACACTGAGGGAACAACTTGAGAAATATGTGAAACAAACATATTGATCGCACATTACATAGCATATGCCCTCCGATTTATACCATTTTCATGCCGAACTGGACACTTAAGCTCGCCTAAGACTTTCGACATGAAAAAGGTATATACAACTCACTTCAGAACAGTCTATGGAAACTCGATCCATGTGATTGACATCCAGAATGAATCAGTTGATGCTGACCAGCACATTTGTTTCACCCACTTCTTCATACTGATCATCATGCGCTACGAGCACAAATTCGACTACAAGTTTACTTCTACACTACGCGAGTGTGTCCCGTTCATCCAAACTTCTGTTCTTACTACGGATGATCGTTTAAAGAGGACGTCACAGAATTGGAGCCTGTCAGAAATAGCCAGTCACTCACCGTATTCAAAATACCATCAAGGCTCTAGTCACAGAGGCCAAGCGTATGAAAGCTGGGGCCCACTGCTCGACTGTTCTCGATCTTTCTCGACGTCGCACTAATGTAGTTATCTATGTCGCGTCACATCAGGACGCATCGTATTATGGGATCAGCTGAGGGCGAGCTTTACAAGAGGTCTGCAGGCTGGACAACGATCTCAAGTGAAGAGTGTGTTGATAAAGGACCCATCAAAATCTGGCATTGGACTAGACCAAACACTGTTCAAGTATCGCCCAAGCGTTGTGTAGTGTACGGTCAGGCCTTTTCTTCTCGTTGCCGGAGAACTGGTCCGCTCGGCAAGGTGCCAAGGCGGCGCGCGGTTTTTCGTCGTGTCGTCGCTCGCACTCCGCGCCTCCCTGCTCGCCACATCCCGGATTCCCTTCCCTAGCCCAATCTGTGCTCTCCTCCGCGACAGCGGAGGAGAGCACAGAAAAGGCCGCACTCTGCCATGCGCTCACTCTGCTCATCTGACTCTCGCCGCTCGCGCGTGACGAAATTTTTCGGGGACCAGTTCACATGTAATCTTTTCTTCTACCCATTTCTTCGAATCGTACCATCAATGTGAAAATAAGGGATATAATGCCGTTCGGGAGCCGTATAGGACGTTGCAAACAACAAGTGGCTCGTTCTAGACAATGAAAAGCTACTGTCACATCAGTGTTATGAAAAATCATGCCTAAAATTGAGAGCAAACGTAAAAACGCTTTAGTAGAAAAATATTGTAAAATTTGCAAAGAACACAGCATATTAGAGAATAGAGTTCTCTACCGCATGCTTACATGTCCGTTCGTCACACCAACAGTTCATCTTTGACCGACCTCCGTTGCACCTCACACACCCTACGGGCTGGAGCAGTCTCGCACATCAGACGTCGCAAAAAGGAACCGTCCCGTAGCTTCACCTTGTGCACCTCCTGTCCAACCTGGTCATGATGGTTAGAATTTGCTCATAGTTACCACTATTCAAGGAGCTTTCATTAGTATAGGTTTCGATTTGAAGTTCTGGATTAATTTCAAACAGATCACTTGACAGTTTTCCGATATAATGTGACATTCCATTATATCATTTTTGGAATATTTTAGGTTCGATTCAGCAAAATTAGACAACTGTATCTAAGATAACACAGGAAAACCGGAATAATACTTTCGATTGTTTTGCGTATATGAAAATATCCATTTTGCTTGGCGTAGAGCTTCAATTCAAGCTACTCTGGAGCTGGTAAGAAGGTTTGTCTAAGGGAAGGTGTGCAATGAATATCTTTATTTTTAGTACTTCATCAATTTGGCTGAATGCATTAGAAGGAGCGTTAGACCTATCCATTTCACAGTTGGGCAAGAAGAGCTCTGGAAGTTGAGAACGGTGCAGCAGAAAAATTCGGTGATTATTTCCTTGTGAGAGTGCACAAGAGTACACTGTTAGGATGACAAGAAATTCCTTACCCTTTCAGATAACAGAATGTTCAATGTGTTATTTTGAAAAACAGGAAAGCAAAGACCTTATGCGAAAGCTTGACGTCATGATCGAGCAACTCATCTGCAGCTGCGTCGCGATGATTACGTTATTGGTAGTATGTGCCAATTGTGCGAAGCTTCGCAACAGAACATAAATTTTACATCTTGCCCATCCAATCGTTTACTTTGCGCAGCAACCGTGGCTACATGACATTCCCTACAAAATGTTGGGGTGCAATCGGTCTCTGAAGTAAACTTGAAAAACTGGTAGTCACCCTATTTCTCAATGAGGAGGAGTTTCCTAGGTACAGTAGCCTTAAGAGCTGAGATACAGCAAGTTGTCTGGACTGCGCCACGATCTGAATCTACGATCAACTGCAAATTTTGGCAGTCCTGGAGTAATCCACGGCTTCCGACTATCACAAAAGTTTCGATCTTGGACAAAGTATTTGGAGAAATAGTGTGGCAACTCAGTTTTAGTTCAAAGTTTTGTACGCAACTTTGTGCATCCAAAATTGTTGCTGAAAATAAAGGTATAGCCGAACTTGTTCACTCTTTAACTGAAAAACTATCAAATTGCATTTACGCAAGCAATTCAAGAAATTTTGGGGCACATGCGAGGTACGATCTCACCATATCAAATATATTCACTTTCCAGATTAATATATGAACTTGGCCGTAGTCAAACTAGCAATAATTGTATAATTACTCAAACAGTACTAATATTTTGGGGCATGCTGCACTAAATTGTCCTATGCATAATAATGCATTTTGCTAATACACGCTTGATCACATATAACATAGTCATCATCTAGTGCAGGAGAGTGAAAATGTGCTAAAGAGGATTAGAGCTTTCCTTAACTTTTGAGAACGTTCTCTGGTATTTCAATATGTGGATGCCTATGGTACTTTTTCGCAAGGCAAGCATGCGTCATAGGATCCAGTACCATTGGTAGAAGTCATTGCTCTTAGATTTTAGCTTCTTAAAGGACATGAATGTGACGAAGTTATACGAAAGGAGTAATAAGGAGAGACATAGGAGGTATATTACCGCAATAAGTGCTAATACGAACATATTATCAGGGTACTGCAGAAATGAAGGAGTTTTCCAGCAAAGTCCTTCTAATAACTGAGGAGTACAGCACTGCTCACACCCCTTCCATTCAACAACGAGGGCCCACCTCTAAAATGGACTGTCACTTGCACCCATCAGGAAGCGTACCGCAAAATGGATAGGTCGATTAACAGGCTTCTTGAATAATTCCTTTTAGAATGAATTTCAGCAGAGAAATAAAGCTCCGAGACTCTTGTGGTCAGTGAGAATATCAGCTACACCCTAATGCAGCCTCTCGAAACAATCACAACAGCACAGAACATCCTTCAAACACAAAAAACTGCCGACAGCTGACAGTCTAGCAAACAACAATAATGTGTAGATGCAGGAACGGTCGACATCAATTTAAGTATTCGGTCTACAGAAACTAAACAAATTAGGTTGTATGAACCCTGAGGAACAAGGTACATTCAGGAGATTTTTCCATAATTCAATAGCATCGCTCTAAGTATTTGAAAATTGTTAGCTGAAATAGCGCCTAAATACAGAAAGAATCACGAAGACGCCTTAAAACAAATTCATCTACCCCATATAAAAGTTCAGCTGCAAGAATCGTGAAATATCTGGAACTGCTTGCTATATACCATATTATACAGGATGTCTAAAATCGGAGGGTTTTAAAATGCAGTAAACGCTTCTAATTCAACAAATTAAAATTGGTGAAAAAAGCGCTACTACGATAGGATAATGTGAACATTTACGTTTACCAATCAGATCATATACATTTTAGCCGTAAGAGAGGTGAATATTCTGAACTTGGTTGCATATCATATATTTTATATCGCTTTCCAAGCACACCTCATTTTTGCAAAATACCTAGTCCAGTAAAATGGTCAGTAGCGAACGCGTTAGTAATTGGATTGTACTTAGCGAGCAGGACTTGAATAAACTTGAAAATCGATAAGTAGCAACCAGCGTGAAAGATTTGATGCATACAAATGCAATAAATGGATACGACCAGACATTTTTGAGGAAGTATATGACAGTTTTGGAGGCGTCAATATGCTTCAAAACAAATACAATACAATTATAGGAATTTTCGACTAACAGCAGCTACCTAAACGTCTCTACCACATATCTCAGTTGAAAACCAGTGAAGTAATTGAGCATCCATTGAAAGCAAAAACCTCTTTTGATTTAGTGAGCAGTCCCGTACAGCCACATAAACACGGACTGCTCTGAGGAAACCGTTGCAAAGCTACACGGATACCGCTTGCAACAGAGAAAACTAACGATGAAATGATGGACAGTACCTGCGTGAGGGCTGAACATTCTACGTATTTGACTGCTTTCAGCTCTTTCGCCAACTTCTCGCCTGTGTCCGACGAAATCGGTTTTTGCTTGTTCTTGGCCAATTTCTCTAACATCGAAGGATCATCACGCAGATCCACCTAGAATGGACATATCAAACATCCGTGCAGAGAAACAATATTGCTTCTGCTGAGAAGTTTCGGCGCTATGGTACTTGGCTGGTATGGGTGGGGAGGGGGAGGGCATAGTCAGCTTACAAAAAAAAATTTCGGAAACGCGCAAAAATAGAATTAGGATAACTGCTGAAATAATGAAAAGAAACAAGTTTTGCTATAACTGGGTTGCTCTTCCACGGTAAGGTGGAGTAAGGAATAGAATTGGGAAATGAAGTAACTACGGAATGTGGCCGGATTAACGCACCTGTCTTAATATTGATCACATCAAGAAGTTCCTTCTCCCTATTGTACGTGGGGCTTAAACGGCAGCGGATGAGGGGCGAAACGAGGAGATAAAGTGCGTTAAGGAGCGTGCGTTGTATGTAGCCATGCACAACGCGTGCCCGACACTGCTTGCTGAGGTGACTCCCTCCAAGTAGCATAGCGCCGAAGTTTCCAGTCACATCCTCTTTTACATGTGAAGGCAGCTACGTTCAATCGATTCGGCGAAACCCTGGCACCGATTGTAACGCAATTTGTTGCGTCATCTCTCAACATCTTCACTTTGTCACAGGAGTTTGCCCTTTAATGCTGAAGTGCGGTGGTAAATGACTCGACAAAAACTGGTTTGCTGATTGGCTGCTAGAAAGGACGTAGCGCCATAGAAATACTCCCTCCTCTTTCCGAGCAAGATTTCATCACTAAAAGAACCCGCGGACCGTTTCAATCCAAACCAGCTGATGAAAAACAACCAACCTGAGTGCCTACTAGGAGGAAAGGAGTTTTCGAGCAATGGTGCGCGATTTCAGGTACCCACTGGAAAGAGTATAATAGCAACTAAAACAAAAATTAGCAGCAACTGACGTACCTTTTCGCGAACATTCTCGAAGGATGCAGGCGCTACTACTGAGAAACAAACGAGGAACACGTCTGTTTGAGGGTAGGACAGTGGTCGCAGGCGGTCGTAGTCTTCTTGTCCAGCTGTGTCGAACAGCCCCAACGTGTACGGCTCGCCGCCAATCATGACGGTCACCTGAATGAAGCATATGTGATCGGAACATTTTAGTCCGTACCGCCATGGGAATCACCATTTTGAACAATACGGTCACTTGAGCGCTTCATGACAGATGTATTCCAAAGCACCGGTCTAAGCACTATTGAACCGCAGCAGTTTCAACTATTGAGATCACCTTTAAGCTTTTCCGCATTGCCTACCCAGTGACCTTCGCATGGTGAATGAACGCGGTAGACTTCATGCTCAGCAAAATCTCGAAAAAATCATATTCGTAGACATCGTAGCAATGGTGTTTAAACAGAACGGACAATTATTATAAGGTCCACCGGAAAGGATATAAATCAAATAATGCTCTAGGAACAGCATAGTCGAATTAGGGCACCTACACTACGAGGAAAGGAGGGACATCGTGGAAGCACTGGTTTTGATTCATTTAGTTAATTTGGAAGGACGGTAACGAGCCTTGGCAGTTGGGTAAAGCGATTTCTATTAGAACAGCGTATATTAGGGGGCCAAAAGTAATGAGACACCCCATGCCGTGTCCATATATCTCGTGGCGGGAGTCTGGTTTCGTGCTTGTCGTATTTGTATGTTTGTATGCTACTTACTGAAGCCCATCTGAGAAGTTACCACTTCCGCCCTTTCCAGAAGCATGCCAAAACCCCAGCCTGTCTCATGCCGAAATTCCAGTCTGACGAGTCGACCTGTGTCGCGCAAATCTCGCCCAATTCCCAACCCTGAGCAGCCTGGGCTCAATATTCACGCAAGATGAGAAGTACGTCTTCTACCTTAACCCTGCCAAGCAGCGAGTCTGGGTGAGGCCTGGTGACCTGTTACCGACCTTCGTTCGGCGAGATGTTCACGGCGAGAAGCATCTTTGGAGCTTTTGGGTCTGCGCCCATGGATCGGTTTACCGGAAGCTGTTTCCCAAGAGCACTACGATGAACTCCAAGGCCATGGTAAACGAAATAGAACAGATGGGCCGGCGACTCGCACTTATTCGGTCTCAGCGCTTCAACAAGGTTCTCCTCTTCGACAACGCCGCACCCCATCGGGAACAAGTAACCACGGATAAGCTTGGCCAGCTGGGCTACGTTGACATGCCTCACCCACCGTATTCGCTGGACATCTCTCCATGCGACTACCACTACTACTTGAGCCTACAGGACTTCCTAGTCGGAAGGGACACAAGAACCCAAGCAGTCCTTGACAACCATGTCGAGCAGTTGATCAACACCAGGCCCAAGCAGTTCTGGAAGGATGGGATCAGGAAGGTGGCTGAGCGATGGCAGCAAGGTCCTTGCCCTTAATGGCAAATACATTCCTCAGCATCGTTGAGTTGTAATTGAGTTATAAAGAGATAAAGATTTTTTTTCATTTTGTCTCATTACTTTTGCCCCCCCCCCCCAATAGCATGGAGATAGCAGCGAAGCGGCACACTCGCTAGCCAACTGTTCCTACTGCTTCCTACGCTCAAGCACCTTTGTGCATTGAAGGAACTCATTACTACTACAGGAAATTGCAGTGAGTGTAGACATGCTAACAACCCGTCCTTATGGAAAGAGTAATTGATCCGCACAGCAATGTCATTTGGAAAGTTTATTGAACTGTAAGCATGAAGAAAAATGGATAAAAGTGGCCGTTTTACTCCTCACAATAGTTGGTTCGCTGAGTACAGATCGACAAGCGACATATGGAAATAAGTCCGACACGCGGTTTTCCTTTGAATTTAAATGTAGATGCTCCTAGTCTGTTGGCCACTGCAAGTTAAGAGCACGAGAGGAGTGACTTATCGCCATTTCTAGAAACTAGCGTGGACACCAATTTGAGCTATGCAAAACACCTCCTTCACTATTCTAGTTCCATCAGAGCCAAAATTTACCCCGGCTTCCTAGAACATGCTTTCTCGGCTCAAGAAAAAAACACTATTCCAAGGGAAGGTAGGTTCTATCCCGTTCATAGCTGATTCCAGCGTATTTCTCCAAGGCCAGATGAATAATCACACCAAACAGTCATTAAATACTTCGGCAAAAGTACAGTGTCAGCACACTCTAGACGTATTTGCACTGATCTGCTCATTGACTCTAACTCAGCAAACGAGAGCGGTTCCATTTTTCTTCATACACCTTTTTCACAGATACCCATACCCACTTGCTCAATACAGGCTCCACACTTGAGTTGAAATGAAGCTCTCATTTCCTGCTAACAAGAATTTAAAGGAATGAATGGATGCAACAGCCCTAATCACACCGCATTTCATCATATAAAAGTGTGTTCCCAGTTAATTCGTTCCTATATGCCAGTTCTAGAGGAGAGCGATCGGTGCAAGTCGTCCACCTCCTTTGAACTTTGTAAGAACGAGTGGTGATGGCAACGATAAAGAAGTTTAAGCATCAAAGTTCTACTTTTAATCATCCGCTTACTCCTCCTCGTTGCTGCTACAGCATTCATTTCACCTACCTGTCCAATCGCTCGCTATGAGTTTGCTACGATCCCAATTTTTGTGGAGAAAATTCTCCAATGTTTAGGATCGAATGATTGAAAAACAGGCTGTAGCAAAATGACAGCTTCTGCAATAAATGAAATGAAATAACGTCAACACAACTCGTACAAAATTTTTCAAAACGAGACCATTAACCACAACTGCGTATGCATCATAACGTTAGAACGACACCAAGACTTGCTGAGGTTAGCGTAAAACTAAAATTTACGGAAAACATACAGGGTAAATTCACTAGCCAAGACTTGCACCAAGCGTTCCACCTAACTGATGAGCATTCGTGTCTCGTGTCTCTGATGTCTCCCCTACCAAGATAACTTTCAGGTAAAGAAGCGAAACCAGTGTTTCCGGAATAGCCCTCTTCTCCTCACAGTTCTATTATCAGCATCTTCGCGACTGCTTAGCCTTGTTGCAATGCACAGAAAAGAACGCTCAATAGGAAGGTTCCAGAGCACAAGCTCTAATAAAGTCCTCGAGCTCCACTTTCTGGATTTGGAGCACTACTAACATTTTAAAAACTTGAAAATCCAATTTATCAGAAACGAGAGAACGAGAGCCCTGGGACGCCTCACGATACCCAGCCACGGATCCTGCAACGTCCTAGTTTGGGTAGTGGGAGCGCTACTACCACTATGTGACAGAGTTTGTCCATAACTAACGAGTACGTCTTAGAGGCTGCAGGGTATGCCAACAGGTTGTTCATTTGGGGCTATCATAACCTGCTATCACTAAATTGATGGGTTCAATGTTTCTGTCTCAATCACCTACACTTAGGTTCTACAGGTTTACGATCACGTGAACACCGCACGAGCTGTATTTGACAAGAAAATGAGAACAAAACTACGTGCACGAGAGAGGTTTTTATAGAAAGGCTGAGAGAGGGTCCAGAACTTACAGGTCCCCTGATCCCCGATTTTTTAAATCCCCAACAACGATTTGGGCTAAGAAAAGGAGATGGGTGCCTAGCACATTAAAGGAAGACCTTTTACCAAGGGCCATGGCGGTGCTGGACTGGAAAAACTTGGCTCCTCCAGCACTTGTGATGTAACATTCGGGCTGAACCGTATGTTTTGGATAAAAGCTCTCACAAGAGGGTGAGCAACCCACCCAAGACCATTAGCACCAAGTTGGGTCTAACAAAAAGAAACTGAAAAGCACCTACCGCATAGTTGTCGAAGACGGTGGGCACGTATTCTGACGGGAACTTGTTAGTGGTGTACGATATGAGCAGACACGTCTTTCCCACCGCTCCGTCGCCGACCACTACGCACTTGATCGTCTGCATTCTGTAATGGGCATAGTTGGTGTTTCCCAGAAGCTCGTCTTCGAGTCACTGCCGACAGATCGAGTCTCTCCAGCTGTCACCGACGACGACACGGAACACGACGGCGGAAACATCGATGAGTAACGCATCAGCAGCGCACTGGATTCGTCATCTCAACATCGGCGACGGCCGCCGGGTGGGTCAGACGAGCACAACACTTCGAAACGGCAGAGTCAGCGCGAAATTGGCCACAATTATGTGATTATCCGCGGGTGGCAGCCGATCGATACCAGCGCACGTCTCGGAGATCAGTGCCAGACGTCGGGGACTGCGAGAAGACGGTGAGGCGCGAGTGCTTCTGCCGAGAACTGGCTCGTTCTCTCGAGTGCGGTTCGAAATGCGAAAACGATTAGTGAAGGGTGGATGGCGCGGGGGTTCGCAGCGAAGAGAAGGGCATGCTGACGACTTCATCGGAAAGAGAACAACTGCAACAAAAGAAAGGGAACGAGCGAAACAAACCGACGGTGTCAAGAGAAATGCGAATGACCTTCACCATTACAGCAACCAATTCCGCACCGAGATTTTCTCCCGAATAGGTCTTGTCCTGGATAGTTAGGGCTGGCGAATATCTCACTTTCTGGAGTCCAGGGCTAGATTCTCCACGCCGCACTCTTGGCGCTCATGAAGAGTAACGTTTTATTTCCGCCCCTCAACGTGGCCTACTATTGAAACAGGAATCAAGGATAGATGGAATCGAACGGGTCAATCGATGTAGGTCTATTCGGTGGAGGAACGGGGTCCACCTCACATTCTCATAGAGATAAATTATTCCTCCTGCGCCCCCATGTCAGCACGCTCACAAATGTCACGTCATGTCGCTACCCGTCTTCTGACCAGACAAGTGCGCATGAACTGCTTGACAGGCAGAGTTGTTCGGATTTGGGCACTATGGTAGCTGAGGGTCACCTTATAAAAAGTGTCGCTAATACAATAAAAGAAACGGCTGATAGTAAAGAAAACAAACGAACAATGCTATTTCTCTGTTCTGCGTTCTCCTGCGTCGACGCGGAGCAGAACACAGAATTTGGCAGGTGGAGGGGTTCCGGGTTGTAGGCCCACTGACGCACCCGTATTAATATTAACATCCTGAAGTTCCCTTCCTTGTCCAAGTCAGAAGTAAACAAAACGCGGATTTGTAATCGAAAAGAGGCTACTCGCCACGCATGCACGCCGTGGCATGCTACGGTGACCCCTCCAACTACCATAGCGCTCGGATTTGTTCCAGGTTTTGTTTCATTCCGCCGTGTTTTTCGCCATTCCCTTTCAACTAGGAGTGCTGTCTTGCGCATCCATTCAATCGGTTGTCAGGACTTGTTGCACGTTCTCTATTCCCACCATGATTTTATGGGAATTTCAGGTGGAGCCACCCCCCGAATGGACTTGCGCCGATCAATCTGTAATGGTTGAATTGAAAAATGGCGCTAATATAAGTTTTTTTTTTCTAGGGCGCAAATAGGCTCGGAGGGGTCACCTTGCAGGACGGCCCTATACAACGTTTTCTGTTGAACCAAATTAAAAATTTTATGCAGCTCCGGTTTGTCCGAATCCTATAATGAACCGAGCCGGGCCATTTCTGATGTAATCAGACACACATGTGCCTTATTACCAAGGCAAATATCCACTAGCAGAAAGTGACCCCCTCCGAGCGTATTTGCGCCGTTTTTTGTTTGCCTCCCTTACCTCCACCTAATTTTTTATATGATTTCCATGCATCATCGGTTTAGTTAAATACCTAGCATACACTTATGATTAAAAGCGCGTCGTAAATGCATGGAACTGAACTCAAGCTGAATAGATGGCTAATACATCAGCTCACGACAACTCGCACGGCTACTTTGGGAACTTCGCATCCAACGGATGAGAAACTGGAGCAAGGGAGCTCTTGGCACTAATAAAAATTGCTAAGAAGACTCAAAATACGAAAATACGACGGAACGGCCTGTTTCGCAATCGACGCAACGAACAGAAAAGCACCGAGACGCTGACTGACCCATACATTACGGCGTAGAGCTTCCTCAGAACAGAGAGGTTTCTCCAGAACTGCGGTCCGAGAATCCGGAACGAACTGGAGAGCACGATCACGTCCCGAGGACGTACGGCACCAGAAATTGCCGGACCGCAACGCAGCCGCGCTGCGGGATGACTGGTCGCCCGCCGCAATGTCGTAGGACCACGGGGCCACCAGCTGGTCCGCGAGGCCACGCTGGGTGGCCTGCACGAAGTGGCTCAGCGGTCGGCAGGCTGGTCTACGGGCTCTGTGCGAGGCGAATCGTGCGTGGGAACCGTTGACTAGTACTGCGAATGGAGCGCCCAACTGCTTCCCTGGGCCCAATCCGTAGAAAGTGCTGTCATCATCGGCTCTGGAGAGCCCTTCTGCTTAGGCAATCGCTCTAGTGGCGGTGCAGGGGTGTCTCATCTGACCGGATCTGAGACCTCACTGAAGCGCCCAACGTTGCCGTCTTGCACCTTCCGGAAACCCCGAGTACTTACTGTCACATGGCTCAGCTGCAACGCTAGCTGCCAAAAATCGATGTCATTGATCGACATCGATCGGGTAACAGTCGGCATCCTTTGCTTGCCTCAATGTCCATTCGATGTCCTTCATATTGGCGCCATTTCATTGTCTTCGTTTCAAACGTAGGCCTGAAAATCAATATCGATCGGAAGTATTCAATGCTGGATGGACGCACGGACGAAAAAACGCGATTATCTCTTTTGTAGTAGGACAATTTGTATCGTCGGCGACGACGATGCCCCAGCTCTTCGCCCCGCCCGTCATGAAGGCGCTGGGTGGGCGCCGTGTGTGGGCAGATTTGTAGACCTGGTTGGAAGGTGCGGTTGAGGAAGGCTCCTCCGAAATAAATCGATTGCTAATCAAAGGTGTTCTGTTATCTCCATTAACTAGTGACTATATCTTAAGCCTCTTTCTCCTCCCGTCCTCCTCTATCTCTCTCTCTCTCTCTCTCTCTCTCTCTCTTGTATCTCAGCGGTACAATCTGGATCACAGCATTCATTAGCTACACTATTCAAATCGTCAGTCACCCGCTAGAGCTCAGAGATCAGTTGGGAAGGCCTCTGTTTTTTATCTAGAACTTCAAAGTCCATCTCATCGGAGGGCACGTCGGGTGCGTCTATGACTAATAATAACAAGGCCGTCGGGCGAGGGGATATCCGAACAGTCTGAAATTTCGAAACGGTCACAAAAACTTTCATAACGATAGAAGCGGTTAGGAGGATGTTTACTTGCGATCAAAACTCTTGCGCCAGGCGGGACTCGAACCCGCACCTTATGCTTTCCGGCCAGCGATGCTAGCCTTAAACCACCAGCGCTGTTTGACCGAACAGAACATCCACGATATCCTTGATGTGGATGTTCTGTTCGGTCAAACAGCGCTGGTGGTGTAAGGCGAGCATCGCTGGCCGGAAAGCAGAAGGTGCGGGCTCGAGTCCCGCGCTAGCCTCTGTACCAGCCGCTCCAGGTTCAAGCAAATGTGTTAGAACAGTGCTTGTCTAGTTCAATTCATCCACCGTTCTCACAAGGGAGAACATTTTTTGCACAGGGGTAATTGAACACGAACGAGGTGTAGATTCGTCAAACACCAGATGTTTTCCTGAGAAGGTTTCTGTGGCTGTTTTCTGATTCCTTTTGGCGATACTCATTTATTGTCTGTTTATTGATTTATTAGCTTGTTGTTAATTGAAAAGGTAGCGAAAGCTATTTACCAGCAATTAATTTGGTCAAGGAATGGACAGATGGCAGAGCAGCGCGAGTAGACGAAAAGAATCTACATGGAGAGCGCAACTGAACGTAGTGCCTGCATAAGTCAGTCAATACTCAAGTGTCTCTTTAACTGGGATGTATGGTGCGATCTCTGAACAGTAAGAAGGAAACTAAGCGCCGAAGGAAACCTCTCCCACTGAAACGTTGGGGAGGTTTCCTCGGCGGGCACGAAAATACCCAGAAAATATTGAAGGATCTTACGGAAAACGTCCCGGCATTACAGGCCACTTGTTGAAGTCAGAGTTTGTTAGCATGAAACTTGACTCCCGCATGCTGCACGTTCCGGCTTTCCAGAAAAAGCTGCTTATTTAATAAGTCCGCAGGAAGCCAAGCGACTGCAGGGTTTGTGTACCATCCGCATAAATAACGCGAGATAATCTAATGAGAGTTCGTGTCAATCGCAGAACGTACATATGCTTCAGCATACGCAAAGGAGCTGTCGTATGCGAGTGCGGATGCCTTTTTGGTAAGAGGGGTTCTGGTCAACCCAAATCGTTCAAATGCTGTCCTTTACGAGGAACATGTCCACGATTTTCAAGCGTGATCTCACACTCGGATAATTCTAGGAGCCACTTTATTGTTCGTGTAACTGTAGCTGTGAGGAACTGCTGCGTCTACCCGTGCTATGCAGCACAAGATTACGTTCCTTGATTAAGGGTTTGGCCTAACCAGTATTTTGAGCATTTTGGTAAGCAGCATTTTGAGCTCGACAGTATTCCGCCCTTTCCAAGTCAAGATGCCTACACCATCAAGGCACATTTGCTCATTGCTGCTACCTAGAATGTTCTCGTCTCTATGGGAGATGACCAAGTTTGAAGTTTCAGGAGTATCGTGTAGTGACTGCATAATTTGAACCAGTGAAGCATTGGATAACGAGTGCTGTAGGAAAGCGATAAGTGTTCGAACCCAGTTAGGACCAAAATTTCAATCATTGCCTTCCATTTTGGTCATTATGATGTATAGAGAAATCTGTAATGATCCTTACTCCATTAGGACTGATAAACGAGGCAGAAGTCGGATGACCCTAACCAATAGTGTGAAATCTCCCTTCAGATCATGTGGTCAATTCACACTTTTCGACGAGAACATTTTATTCCATGAAGAAAATGTTTTGGAGACAGCACACGACAATAAAGCGCTAATTTTGTAATCAATAGACTGTATAATCCTAGACTGTAAAATGTACGTAGACATGTAAGCATATGCATTTGATGAAGCGTTTGATATACAAGGACATCACAGATTGCTACACTGACGTGTCAGTTTCATTTAACACCTACTGTAAGATACCATGCCGTAGCAGTGAAATACGGTACGAGAATTGCTGTTAATCCTGTCTGTCCGTTAGTTGCCGATTTCAAGCGTTTATCCTTTCCTGATATCGACCGAGAAACTGATCGCTTCTTGTTAAGATACAAATCCTTCCGTTTCTGGGTTGAACATCCCTCCAGTTGCTGAGTAGTAGCGATCCGTCCTCTTTCAGATGCTTCCGAAAAATGTCCAGCTGACATAATTGGTGACATAATTTGGCTCCATTAATATAGTCCAGATGACCCCTTCACTACAGGGCTGTGTTGTCAGGGAGCCGATATATCTGAAGAATGTAGAAGTATCGTGTGGTATCAAACCACCTGGACTGTAGGATCTTCGTGAGGCTTTAGAATCTGCGGCACTAGTTTCCATCGTAAGCTTTTCAAGATCAAAAAGTGGCTGTCCTTTTTTTGGCAGTTTTGAATTGCCCTGCAACCACAGCAATGCCATTTTCAACTTTGGTGGCACTGTGTTCGTCAAGACCAGACCGCATGTGAACAAGATGAGCCGCAAGTGGATAGTGTAGACTGTCCAATGTGTGCTCGTTGCCAAACCTGCTGTTGCCATCCCAGTGGAAGTGAAACTGCTTAAGATAATATCTTCCTTTTAGGTTTCCTCCTGTTATATACGGTTCCTTTGTCCAGGACCGAAATCCCTCAACCAGTTCTGTGTGACCGTTGTTCTTTGCAGTGGTGGTTCCTCTCGCATTATAGTTGTGGAACTTCAGTGGTTCCCAATCAGGGGTGTGCGTAATTACAATTTACGATTTACGATTTTACGATTCACGGCTATTTTTGTGAAATTTTTTACGATTTACGATGTACGACATTTTGTGTCGTAAATCGTAAATTTTCGTAAATGTGATCTTTGTTCAACAACGACCAAATTTATGTGAACTGGATTATAAAGATGTGCCCACTCTAATGGTCCCTTATACCTCATTCCCACTCCCCTTTAGAGTTGATTTTTGATAATCTGATATGCTACTGTGTTGTACAATACGTTCACGGGCCTCTTGAGTCCAACTTTTCTCTTCGCCTAACCAACTTTTCCATTTCTTCAACATTGTAAAGGCTCCCGTTTGGAACCGGACAGATTCCAAACGGTGAAACAAGTGCAATACAATGTATAAAAAATAAACTCCTGTCTAGGAGGCTGTGGAGGCTGGGCTCCTCCGTTTCCGGTCCAGATCTAGCAAGGCTCATCGCCTTCCTACTGCCGAAGGTTGTTCCATTTGAGCCCATAGTCTGTGTTTTGTTTGTATTTATTTTTCTCATAACTGCCTTATGCAGCGTTTTGGATAAATAAATAACAATATAATAAAAGGACACTGGAAGCAGTTTCTTAGGGAAAGAGAGGAGAGCATCTTAGCTCCACGTCCTGTTTGGTAACAACGTCGAGTCACTCTGTTTGTAACAGATACATGCTAACCCTACCGAATAGAATTGACGCAAATCCACGACCGAACATCATTCGGGGTCTAGAAAGTTGCTACACTCATGTGGAAAGATAACCCACTAATGTTTCGGTATATGTCGCCAAGACGGGCAGCATTGTGTGATGGGAACGCCCTACCCAATCAGACCACACTGAATTGACATTCCATTCAGAAAGGGCGTGTACAGTCGATACCCTGATCGGCTGGCATATGTGCGGTCTATGCTCTGGTTATTATTGGCTGGCACACTCCCACCTACAATACCGCTCAAATTCTTTGCAAAAAAGACGCTTTGCGACGGATTAATCCGTCACAAAGCGTCGCATTGCATAACTCTTTTCAAAGTTGTTTGTTTAAAATCTAATTAACACCATTAGAAGCCCGTCTCATTTTCTATCCAGCGATCTAAACACCATCTAAAAACGCTTGCACAGTGACATAGTTATGAAGCTTTTGCTTCCTCGGCTCCGTTAATTGATTTACGACCCCCTCCGAGATCCCCAGTGGCATGTCCTTAAGGCGTTTCGTTGAGGAGATTCATCGAAACTCAGAAATCCTCTATCGTTTCAGCAGATCTGTATTTGTTACGCATCAAGTGTCATTGTGGTACTAAATAGTGCCAGGTTTTGAATAACATAGGCCCGATTTCGGATAAGCGCAAAAATGCGGAAACCTAAGACTCAGTTAAGAGTTACCCAACTGGTAGCCTGCTACAGAAGACAGTATTCTACTATTCATTGCGGGAACGATGGACCTTACGAAACATGTAAAATGGCTTTGAGAAGTGAACAGAAATGACTAGATTTTCTTGTTTCCACAAGGGAATGGTCCAATCTCAATGTGGTTTAGGATTTCTCCGATTTTTGAACTTCGGTTGCTCCTGTACCAGATAAGTACGAAAGTCGGTTTTTTTTGTGGTCTACAGTAGACCACAAGCACATTCGAACCTAAAAATAATGAAAAGAATTTGGCAGTTCAAAGTAGGTTTCTATGCGGCCAAAGTTTGACGAGAACAACAGAAAAATTTGTTTCAGTCGCTTACCTCGTTATGGATGAGTTTATTCGAAAAACCAACTGGACATTTCTCAGCTCGTTGCGAGCTTTCCATAGATGTAATACTGTCCGTATCCAAACTGAAAACCATTTTCACCTCTTCGGCCGCCGAAACAAGTTTGGGGCTGCACTTCGGCGCAGGGGCAGCGAACGGCCCGCCGCCGTGTCCGCCGCACTCCGCTCTTCGGCCCAAACTTGCTTCGGCGGCCGAAGAGGTGAAAATGGTTTTCAGTTTGAATACGGACAATATTACATCTATGGAAAGCTCGCAACGAGCTGAGAAATGCTGTCCAGTTGGTTTTTCGAATAAACTCATCCATAACGAGGTAAGCGACTGAAACAAATTTTTCTGTTGTTCTCGTCAAACTTTGGCCGCATAGAAACCTACTTTGAACGGCCAAAATCTTTTCATTATTCTTAGATTCGAATGTGCTTGTTGTCTACTGGAGACCACAAAAAAAACCGACTTTCGTACTTATCTGGTGCAGGAGCAACCGAAGTTCAAAGATAGGAGAAATCCTAAACCACATATTGAGATTGGACCATTCCCTTGTGGAAACAAGAAAATCTAGTCATTTCTGTTCACTTCTCAAAGCCATTTTACATGTTTCATAAGGTCCATCGTTCCCGCAATGAATAGTAGAATACTGTCTCCTGTAGCAGGCTACCAGTTGGGTAACTCTTAACTGAGTCTTAGGTTTCCGCATTTTTGCGCTTATCCGAAATCGGGCCTATGTTATTCAAACCTGGCACTATTTAGTACCACAATAACACTTGATGCGTAACAAATACAGGTCTGCTGAAACGATAGAGGATTTCTGAGTTTCGATGAATCTCCTCAACGAAACGCCTTACGGACATGCCACTGGGGATCTCGGAGGGGTCGCAAATCAATTAACGGAGCCGAGGAAGCAAAAGCTTCATAACTATGTCGCTGTGCAAGCGTTTTAGATGGTGTTTAGATCGCTGGATAGAAAATGAGACGGGCTTCTAATGGTGTTAATTAGATTTTAAACAAATAACTTTGAAGATAGTTATGGCAATGCGACGCTTTGTGACGGATTAATCCGTCGCAAAGCGTCTTTTTTGCAAAGAATTTGAGCGGTATTGTACCAATGCTGCTCACCTTCGAGACATGTACCAATGTTTCTATCGGTTTGCATTGTGGTTTATAGGGCTGAGCAAATTGGTATAAAAAGTGCGGTAAAATCGAGCGCGTAGCATTCCTAGAAAAAGTGAGTGGTCTTGACAGTTTTGATCTCCATTTCCGGTGATTGAGTTTACCGTATTCGCCCCATCTAATCCGCTTACGATGCTGCAGGTTCTCGGAGAGGAAACGGAGCTGGCGAAGGGTAGCCCGAGCCAGCGTAGAGAGTTATTGAATAGTAGAGCAATATTACAAAGTTTTCGAAATCTTACAACAGAAAACCGGCGCATCGATTAGTGGTGAAACGGTTTTTATTTTTTAGTTTTGACAGCGAATTTTTCGCAGTTGTTTCTGCTAATTCCGAGACTAACATGCAAGCTAAAAAATGGTAGTAAGATAGGAATTTAATGAATATTCCAACGATGCAAGCTTTCTGTTGGAATGCCAGGCCTAGGCTTAAGTATAGTTTTTGAACTTAGTTTTTTAACTTTCCTGAAACGTGTTTAGTTTGGTTTGAAAGATCTTTTACTAGTAAGAAGCCGTGGAAAAAGAAATAGTTTGGTAAGAAAACTGTTCAGCTTAAGCTGAAAATAACACAACAGTTAAATAATTATTGAATCACATCTGATTAACATTAGCAGAAAAAGCGTCAGGAAATTTAGTTGTACTGCACTACAGTTCAGGTGACTCTTACGATTTAGGTTTACGATTTACGATTTACAAAATTTCGATTTTCATTTACGCACACCCCTGTTTCCAATGCACAACAACCGCATCTTTAAGGTCGAGATCAATTGGTCTTCTTCTTCTTCTTCTTCTTCTTCAACGCTTGTCGCGCTTCGTGGCGGGGTCCGCTATTCTGGTGTCATGAAGAAGAATCCTTTCCCGATCCAGCGCTAGATTGGGGTGTACACCAGCTACTTTCAAGTCCTTATGTAACGTATCAGCCCAGCGCTGCTTCGGGCGCCCTCTAGGCCGCTTTCCTGTTACCTCGAAGTTAAGGCCTATCTTGCGGACGCTGTCTTCCTTTCCACGCAGAACGTGGCCGTACCATCGCAAGCGAGCTTCGCGCACCTTGTCGGGTATCGGCGCGACACCGAACTTCTGCCGAATGACATCGTTTCGGATGCGGTCCATGCGCGTGACTCCAGCCGTCCAGCGCAGCATCTTCGTCTCCATGACGCTGAGGCGCATTTCAACTTCCTTGGTCGCTGGCCAACACTCAGCGCCGTATATGGCTACTGGCCGGACGACTGCTCTGTAGATCTCCGACTTAAAGCGCTCTGGTATCTTCTTATCGCAGAGCACGCCAGTCAACGAGCGCCACTTGAACCAAGCTGCACTTACGCGTGAATTCACTTCGACCATCAGTTTGCCGTCAGACGTGACTGCTGATCCCAGGTACTTAAAGACCGAAGTGCGTGGGAGCTCGGTGCCGTTAACCTTGATGGAGCTGGACTCAGTAACGTCCGTCGTTAGGTATTCGGTCTTCTTCACATTCAGTTTGAGTCCAAATCGCTCCATGCGATCACACCAAGCTTGCAGCTCTCGCTCTACTTCACCTTTATCTTCGCTAGCGAGCATCACGTCATCGGCATAAAGCAATGTCCAGGGGACAGGTTTCTGATGATCTCTCGTAATGGCATCCATGACGACAACGAAGAGGAGTGGGGAAAGCGCAGAACCCTGGTGTACTCCGACAGAGATGGGAAACTCCATCGAGGTCCCAGCTGCAGCTTGAACTCGACTCTTTGGACAAGAGTAGAGAATTCGCACCTACTCTATGAGCTCTTCAGGTACGTTGTGTTGTCGCAAGGCGTACCATATCACTTCACGCGGTACGCGCTCAAAGGCCTTCTCCAAGTCGAGAAAGGCGATATGCACTGGCTTCTGTTTCTCGCGATGCTTCTCTATCAGGAGGCGGGCGACGTGTGTGGAATCAACGGTGCCACAGCCAGCCACGAAGCCGCACTGATTGCTGGAGAGCTGGACGATGTCCCGAATTCGTCCATCGACAACTCGCTCAAAGATCTTCATGCTGTGCGAAAGCAAGCGAATCGGACGGTAATTGGAGCAGTCTGCAGGACTGCCCTTCTTCTTGCAAATCGGGATCGTCGTACTTTGGCGCCAACACTCAGGCACTTTCTTCTCCGCCACAACCTGATTAAAGAACTTCGCCAACCACTCAGCAGGGTACCAGTACTTGGACTTCCATAAATCAGCTGCCGCGTCATCGGGCCCAGTCGCTTTGCCTGGCCTCATCTTCTTCAAAGCCGCTTCAGTCTCCTCCACGGTGATCTTCTGAACGGGGCCGTGGGTTGGAGCCGTAGAAGGGATGGCTGGATGAGGAAATTCTACTGTGGAGATTTCCTCAAAGTAGTCGCGCCATCGCTTCAATGCCTTCTTGCGGTCCGTAAGAAGATGGCCGTTCTCATCATTGATGCCGAAAAACTTCTCAATGTCCTCGGTCTGCCGATGGCGACTCTTGGCAAGTCGCTACAGATACCGTTCACCATCGCGCGACTCGAGCTTCTCGTTGACATCTCCATAATGAGTGGCTTTTGCAACAGCCACGGCCTTCTTTGCAGCTCTCCTCGCTTCTTGGTACTTCCGTCAGTTATTGGCCGTCCTTTCGCCGAGAAACACGTGGTAAAGCGACTTCTTCACTCGCACTTTTGCTTTCATATCGTCTGTCCACAGCCATGCCTGCTTGTCGACCTTCCGTCGCCCAGGCTTCGTAATGCCGAGTTCCGACTGCAGCTTGACGAATCGCGTCGGTTGCTTTCTTCCAAGTTTCGTCGACAGTCGTGACTGTCGGCAACCGCACGCGAGAAATCACAGCTGCTTCCTTCTTTTTCATTCGCCACCACTTGATTCTAGCTGCAGCGCATCGCTCAACCTGCTGCACCCTCGGAGGGGTGATCTTAAAGGTGCACACCAGCGGTCGATGCTGTGAGGCGACCGTCTCATACGGCACGATCTTCGCGTCTGTCACAAGACTCCGGTCGCGATCTCTCACAAGGACAAAGTCTATCTGAGACTTGGAGCTACCACTGTAGTATGAGATGAGGTGGGAGTCGGGTTTTCGGAATACGGTGTTCACAATGGTGAGGCTATGCGATTCCGCATACTCAAGAATGCGCTCACCATCGGCGTTACGTGATCCGTATCCGAAACCACCATGACAACTGTACCCGTCTTTCGTATCGCCTACGTGCCCATTAAGGTCACCAGCGACTATGATGACATCTTTCGACGGTACCTTCGCTGTTTTCTCATCCAGCAGGTTCCAGAACTCATCCTTGGCTTGATCGGAGCAGCCAATCTGCGGAGCATACGCAGAGAAGAAGTGATAGAGTCGCTCCTTAGCGGCGACAACGATCTTCATCAATTGATTGTCAAAGCGCTCAACGCTTACAATCGAGTCACGAAATCGTTCGGAGACGATTATTCCGACACCACTGGTGGTCCTGGGACTTCCACATAGAACGGCCTTGAAGCCACGTCCTATGTCCCTTGACTTGCGGCAGGACCACCTCGTCTCCTGCACCACACAGAAATCAACTCTTCTGCGCTCCAGTGCTTCAACCAACTCGCACGAGCGGCCCGTCAACGTATCCACATTCAGCGTTGCCAAGCGGGTCCTGCTTACGTTACGGGACTTTCGGACTAGCTCAGTTGCCCCCCCCCCCACACTCGCCAGGCTCTGCGAGTGCACGTCGGCTCCCGCGGACGCCGTAGCACTATCCCGAAAAACTTGCAGTGTCATGAACCATGTGATGTGACATGGGTGTTCGTAGGCCGGCCTGTCACAAGGGCCTGTCGCCTGCAATCGAATGTCCGTGTTCGGCTTAGTTCGCAGAGCGGGCAGTTTCCAGTGGCACCACGTGGAGAAACGGACATCGCCACCAAGGTCGAGATCAATTGGTGATTGAGATTTTCCAGTTTTGCAGATCCCCTTCCATGAATGTTCACGTAACCCCACTCTCCATGTTTCTTCTCTTTACCCGCTACCTTCGTGAACTCCAAAGATGACACGAACGCCACGAGCAGTCCAAAATACATCGGGTAGTAAGGCAGTTTTCTTAGTTCTTCTCCTTTTTCTAGTTTTTTCTTAACGCGCTAGCCGCCACTATCATGTAATGTCATGTCATATCATAATTAATGTCATTTTTTCTCATATTCTTCAAAGTGTATTTACTTATAATACCAACAAACATTAATCAACGATATATTGAACACTTTGATGACCTTTTGCCATCTTTTGGTAAGTTGAAAAATTCCACGTTTGAAGAAGCCTTGGTTTTAGAAGCGAAGAACTGGTACAACTCACCTTTAGCGGCATGATCGAAATCAAAACTTTTACTCCCGCGGGAGTATAACATAGGCCATAGGTCTTAGTTTCGACCAACACCTTTATTTCGACGTCGTCAGTAGTGATTATACGACCAGTACGTGGTGCACCTTTCACACCAAAATTTCCAGGGGCCAGATTCATCAACCACTTACCGGCCGGTAATGGTGAAAAGTTCGCCAAACCACCTGATGCCGAGAGCAGCATCAGGTTTGGCGGTACTTTTCATCGTTACCGGCCGGTAAGCGGTGTATGAATCTGCGTCCAGAGCGAAAGCGAGCAAATCAACGCTGACACTGGCGTTCGGTAGGCCCTTTCGGAAGTAAAACAATAAAATATGCCGGTAATGCTCGCTTTGATTGCCCATTTTCTACTTAGTTTTGTACCAGCTTATTTTCAGTAACGATGTTCAATCTCGGGTAGAAGATAGTCTAAAGTCTAATTATTGAAATAGTACGCAGCAATCTAAGCCACGCATTCACTACTATATACAAATGTACAGTTCATGCCATCTACAAGAAAAAGCGAGATTAATTATCAAACAACCAACTATAATACAACACCTTACAGTACTGTTCAAGAGAGGTTGAGTTTTTCATGGATCATTATTGCTGAGTATTCGAGCGGGGTAAGGTATGTGATGTAAGCTTCCGTTATTTTAAGAAGGCAAGCACGCCTAGAAATTGCATGAGATGACACCATCGAAAGGACTGCTGTACTACTGAACGCTTCATGATGACGTGTAGCTCCGAGAAACGTTCACTGTTGAAATTTCCAATGAAAATAGGTATTGCAGATTCCTCCATCTATTCATAACCATCTTGAAGATGCTGCAAGAATGCAGTGTTGAACGCGAAATTGACTTCAGCACGAAATTCGAGCAGTTTGAGGTTCTCTCCACTCGGCAAACAAGAGTCGCGGTCGTGGACCAGTTCCAGGGCAGTCGGCCTCCAAGAGGCGAAGTTACGCAACGGGTGGTTGCCTTGGCCAGTTTCAGAGAAGAGTGGGGGCTGCCAGAATTCGCCATGAGCTGGATGGTCACCAGAGGTGTGCGTAATTACGATTTACGATTTACGATTTTACGCTTTACGGCTATTTTTACCCAATTTTTTACGATTTACGATTTACGACATTTTGGGTCGTAAATCATAAATTTTCGTAAATGTGATCTTTGATCAACAGCCAACTAGCGTCCAAATAAGTGGACTGGGTTATAAAGATGTGCCCATTCTATTAGTCCCCTCTAACAGCTCATTCCCACTTCCCCTTAGATTTGTTTTTTGCTGCTCTAATGTGTTGCTATGGTAGACAATACCGTCCTGTGCACAGGCTTCTCGTATCCGACTTTTCTCTTCGCTTAACTAACTTTGTCATTTCTATAGCATTATATCGGCTACCGGTTGGAAACGGACAGGTTCAAGAGGAAAAGCAAGTGCAGTACAATATTAAAAATAAGCTTCTGTCTAGAATGCTGGACTCCCCCGTTTCCGGCCGAGAGCTATCACGGCACATCACATCCGTACTTCGTTATTCCATTCCAGCCCACAGAAAGACATTGGAGACAGTCTCTTAGAGACAGAAAAAACGAGTATTCTTTGATTCACGTCCTGTTTGGCGATACACGTTAGGACCGTCGGCGACGACGATGGTCTAGTAACTTGTTTGTAACAGATACATGGTAACCCTACCGAATAGAATTGACACAAATCCACGATCGAACACCATTCGTGATTTTTTCGATTCGAGATTGCAAGAGGGGTCTAGAAAGTTGCTACACTCATGTGCAAGGACAAACCACTGATGTTTCTATCGGTTTGTATTACACTTTATAGGGCTGAGCGAATTGATATACAAAGTGCGGTAAAAAAGAGCGCGTAGCATTTCTAGAATGGGTCAAACTGGTTTTGATCTGCATTTCCGGTGGTTTGATTGAGTTTATCGTATTCACTCTATCTAATCCGCTTAGATGCTGGAAGCTTTCGGAGAGCAAGCGTTCGTTACAGAGCTGGCGAAGGGTAGCGCGAACGAGTGCAGGGAGTTATTAAATAGAAGTGTAATATTATAAGGTCTTCGAAATCTTAGAAATGCAGATTTGAACAGGAAACCTGCTCATTGCTCATTGGTGAGTCGATTTTTCAATTTTTAGTTTTGACAGCGAATTTTTAGCTGTTGTTTCTGCTAAATCCCTAGATTTATATGCAAGCTAAAGAAATGGTAGTAAGTTGGGGATCTAATGTATATTTAAACGATGCAAGCTTTTTGTTGGACTGCAATGCATAGGCTCAATTAAAGTTTTTGAATTTACAGCTTTCGATTTTTCTGAGACGTGTAAAGTTTAGTTTGAAAGATTTGTTACTAGCAAGAAACTAAAAAAGAAATAGTTTAGTAAGAAAACTGTTCAAACTAATCTGAAAGTAACACGACAAATAAATATTGAATCACATCTGATTAGCAGAAAAGCCTCTGGAACTTTAGTTGTACTGCACTACAGTTCAGGTGGCTCTTACGATTTACGGTTTACGATTTACGATTTACGACGGTTTTTTCGTAATTACGATTTACGATTTACGAAATTTCAAATTTCATTTACGCACACCCCTGATGGTCACCATCTCAACTTGGCGAATGTGGAACTTTGTTTGAAACCGAGTATATACGTTAACCTTTCTGCGTGAAAGTATGCATGAAAAGGTTAAATTCTTCAACTTGATTGATATTTTATTGATTAGAAGTTTCACTTGACACCGAAAAGGAAGAAGAGGGGACAATGTGCAACTTCGTTTCCTTATCATTCGTTTGCTGCAGCATCTTTGAGGTCTCTGCTGTTGCTGGCGGTCCCACGAGAATTGCAGCAGGGCTGCAAGCTGCAGGCGGCTCAGTGATGCATATCCTTCTGGGGAAGATGTGTTACTCGCTGCGAGGCCTTTAACGCATGGAAACCGGGCGTGGTCTGTGTTGATGACGGGATCGTGAACACGAGCTTTTCGACGAGGGACGTCATCCGGTCTGTTATCCCTACAGCTGCGCCGATATCACGTCAGAGTCGCCTCATCTTCTTTCATATGTGATGCATCTAATCATCCAGATTGAATGGAGACAAGAGTTCCGAGCGAAAGAAACGAGAAAGCGGATTCAAAGGAGCAAAGTAGATGCAAAAACTGAGAATCGACGCATTATATGGAAGGCGAACCTAGGGCTACTTGGAAGCAGAAGTGCTCAGACTGATGATACGATTCAATAAGAACACTCCGTTGGCTGGGCCGATGGTGATTAGAAATGCTAGGTTTGGCCCGCCTGTTATAACATCGTGTCTCGCCGCGTATTCTCTGCTCCTACGGTTTCATTTCTAAATGTTCCTTCCAATCCGATTCATTTTGAAGTAATTACTAGAGGGTCCAAAAAGTAAATCAGCAGAATAAATAATTCCTCGTGAAACGATTTTCTTTAGAGCAGCCAATTATGTCGTATGCTTCGTTCGAATATAATATTGTACCACATTTTTCGGTAATAAATCTTCTTTATCATGTCCTTATTGTTAGTTCAATACAAAGCATAGAAGATTTTCTGAAAGGATGCCTAAAAAGAAAATCAGTGACCACCTTAAGGAGAAAATAAAAATAGTTAAAATATCCACGTCACGACACCGATGTAGTACTAAAAATTAAAAAAAAAACATGGAAATCCCACATTTTTCTCGATGAGATGTGGATTACTTAGGGTCTACATATCTACGCACCGTAAAACAAAGAGTAAAGGACGAAAAATTAGGGCGGTAGTCAATCTTCAGGATACGCCACGAATTCTGCTGCAGCTCGCTATCAAGGAGGCAGTATGGATGCGTTATGGCCTATAAAAGGTCGTTTTGACTTTCCCAGGCAATTCGAAAAGCAGAAATTCATGAAACATGCAGGATTGGAAAGCTTGGTTGGTCTGGGCGAGACCTGAGTGAAGAGCTTCGACCAATGGTGCAGGCGACAGTAGGTGCCTTCTCCGATTGCGCTACCGCGCTTCAAAATGAACAAGTCGAGTAAAAGTTTTAAATAAAAGAAGAGTTTGAAAATTAGTATCTAAATTTCCTTCCTGACTCTCCAGGCGAACTTCTATAAATGAGGCCTGTAAGAGTCAAGATACCATTTAGAAATTCTTCTACTGGGACATTCGGTGATAACGTTTTCTAACACTTGATCAACATCAGCTCCCTAATTAGGGGAATCGGAGAGTTTAACGAAGAATTTAACGCTATAGTTGATAACGCTTGACCGACTAAGGTGCTGTCTTTCATTTTCTTTATTTGTCTTGTCATCTTGCTGAGATCTTTATATACTGCAATTATGGATAGCATTAAGATTCAATGAAGAGCAGTATCCAACACTAGCAATCCTACAGCACTTGCCTTCAAGACAGGTAGGTTTGCCACCAAGATGAAGAGAAGGAAACAGAATACTAGTGACTGTAACTGCATAGGACGTCCTGCAATGTGAAATAAGGCAAGGCCTTTTAATGCGACTAGTGATTCCCTGCTTTTTTTTGTTTTGAAAAAAATACACTAGATGAAGGAACCGCTGACTAATCCAAGTTGCTCCAAAAGTCAATTACATAATAAGATTGCTATATGTATTGGAGTGTGCAGTGCGTCTTACAGAATGGTGAAGACATAATAATTTCTTCTCTGGGAAATGGTATCACGAGTTCCCTTTAGAACTTATCCTTCCGTCGATGATGGGTTAAGCGCAGCAGCGCTTTAAGCGCAACGCTTCCATACGTCATAGTAGGGTGCCGGAGTTTTATCCACTCGATCACGTCACTCGGATAATCCGAAGTCCGTCACATCATTATTCAGAACGAAGCAGAATTACCACGATGTTGGGCAATGAGGTACGTGAATCGCATTGTGTAACCATCAGGTTGCGAATTTCAACAAAAAAAAACGGAAAAGCTGTCACGTGCAACCAATTCCAGATTCTTGGTTCGGGTTTCCTTCCGAGGCGAACCCAGCTTTGCATCGCTCCGGGATTGGCGAACTGTTACGAGACGTGTCGGGAAAGGATAAAACACTGACTTCGGTTGGTCACGTCAAGCCATTCTATAGGCCAAATACGTATTCAGTCACGCCTATCGCCGTGCCTCGCACTTACGCGCTTCGCGCCATGTTGCAGTGTTACTAGCCAGCTGCTCTAGTTGTACAACTTTTTTCCTTACCTAGGAGTACAAAAAGCTCGCAGTACCTACATACAGTACATAATATGATAGGGCGAACTATTGGCTCCTCACTACCGGTCCTCCCTTAGTGAAGCGTTCTCCCCTACTGGTACTGGTCCCCCTCAATGATCCCCCCTTAGCAGACGACGTCTTTGGCAAGCCTTGTGAATCCCCATGCACATTGGACAACGTCTTTGGCACGCCTACCTGAATTCCCAAACACGTTGAGCGACGTCTTTGGCACGTCTTCTGAGTCCCAGGCACGTCATGCGACGTACTCCGCACGTCTTCTGAATCACCTAGCAGGCAGAAGACATTTGGGTATTTTCCGCTATTTTCGCGCCCCGTAATTTGATAAGTATCAACTGAGGGTGATCGATACTACAAAAGCGAACTTCAGATTCGTGTCGAGCGACCTCGACTACCCCAGGACTAAAGTTTCGTACCCCTTGACGACATTCACAAAAAATCGATACTTTGATCAATATCGATCGATAGCGATCGATACACTTCAAAAACATACCTTAGATTTGTGTTCAGCGACCTCAATTGCCCCAGAGCTGAAGTTCCCAGGCACGGAGAAGACGTCTGGGTGTTTTTCGCTATTTCGTGCCGTAATTTTCCCCCATCTTCCCCCCTATTTCCCCCCCCCCCGAGTTTTCCCCCTATTTTATGACTAATTTCTGCTGCGGCGCCGATCGATAGTGTTGTGTCTGGTGTCGCTTTTATACGGCAGGGAATGGTTTACATCTTATATCACTGCTATCACTCATTTTATACACAACAGATAGTATGACTCGGCGCTTAGCGCGTTATTATTATAGTGCGGTTGTCACTGCGACATCTCGATAGAAGTAGAACTCGAAAACGGCGTCCTTTATCCTTGTCCTAACACTGCTTCTGGTTCTAGATAATCGACGAAGCGGTGAACCACAAAAGTCTTTGCAGTCATGCTGCCATTTTTTCACGTTTCAAACATTGAAAACATCCCGGCACAATGCCCATTTATTCGACTCCCTTTCTCGCCGCACCAATACACGGTTTGTAAGCCTGGTCTCATCGAAAGAAGGACGAACATGCAACCAACGCGGCACACGAAAAAGTAGACTGTGTTGGAGGGTAAAGGAGAGGCAACTTGGTATATGGATACCGTCGAAGCCGTCGAAGCCTGGCAACAAGTGTGACGTCTATCGCCCCGAGTGTCATCCTTTGCCTGAGGATGCATGCATGTTCCTCGGAGAATTGATGGACTTTTTCAGCCTTAGCGGAGTCGAGCCGACCCCTCAACTTTGACATGGCAGCGGTTGCACCACGACAACTGCAGGACGCGTCGCAAAATGCAAACGCTCGCCAGCGCGTGCATGCTCGGACGGGATCGGAAGTCATGACAGACGGCGTCCAGATGCTCTCCGCAAACCGGCGACTAATCATCACAGGCCTTGTATGCCTATTGCTGCTTACGGCGCGGAGAAGGAGGGACGTTTCAGCTGCTAATTCGACGATCCTCAAGCGGACTGGGTCAGGGAAACCAGCGTGTGCATAGCAGCCGGCAGCCCGAGGGTGAATCCAGATCGATGATAAGGAAATCCGTGGATGTTCCCGTGCTTGTTACAGCACGCATTTCACGCGTTCGGTTTGCATCTGTTTGAGTGGTTTCGTCTAGACATCAAAGTCGTGGGCAAAGGCAATTCGAGGCAGAAACATCAAGTTTAGAACTCCATCATTTAAGAACTACACCTTAATCAACACATCTTCAACATGGCCCTCAAGATGGAAAAGTAGAGTATCTGTATCCTATAAGGGCGGATTGGAAATTTTGATCTATAACTTAAAATGGTCATGATGGTCATAACTTTGTTCATTTAAAATAGAACAGTTCTGGTTAAAAAAATGTTAAGCTCGGCGTATCGCTGCCAAGAAAACGTTCTAGTGAAAATCTCAGATTTATGAAGAATTAGAAAGTAAGAGCTTTTGCACTATCGGTAGGCATTTTCCGCTCCTCTTGTACAGGATGCGTTTTCTTCTCTGGAAACTTTCTAGAAAATAAAGAAATGCAAATCTATTAAGGCGACATACGTGGAGATCAAACAAAATCGAAAACAGCTTCGAACTCCAAATCCTACAACTTTTGTGCGCATGAGTTTAACGATGTGTTATTTTGGAGTTGCCGCTCGGAAAGCTGTAACTTTTCGATTATCAGAGCAGAAATCATTTTCAGCAGATTTTTGCGCCTTTTTCCCGAATTTTCGTAAACATATTTTGCTCTAATTTACTAACTTCCTTACTGGATCACATTGCGATCTATTGCAACCGTGGATCGTCAAATACCAGAAGCGATTGTTTGAATGTTTAATATTTCTCTCCAAACGTTTTGCAAACCATTTCGTATTATTGTTCATGATCGCTCTTTATAATACGTAGGTGACTACTATTTCGAAAAGTACTTGTTCTTTTCCACTAAAAAACGATAGGGTTCTGACATGCTATCGCTCAGGACGCAATGTTTGCTGGATAACTTGAGCAAACCTTACTTTTTCTGAGTCGGTCGGCGATTAAGTAATTTTTAATTAATCGGAAATTTTAACAGTATCTTTTTGCTATTGTTTATGGCAAAGTATATTCACACTCAAGCGAAAGGCCAGCTGAAAGGATGGAAATTTTGTTTTCTGATTGTGCTTTTCACTTGATCACAACTTGTACGCTTCCATTTAAATAAGATAAAGCTTAACAAGCAACGATTCATTTAGACCTTTTAGAACATGTCCAGTTCGGCTTGAGGATTGCTATTGTGTTGGACTGACTTTAAAGGTGTCCATTTGACCAAAAAAGTAGCCTTAGCTGAAAATAGCGCCATAAACATGTATTGGATTACCCTTAAATACCGTTAGCAGCAGAACTAGTAATATAGGGCCTCCTACAGTTTATGGTTTATGATTTACGTCGGGTTTTTCGTAACTACGGTCTATGACATACGAAATTTAGGATTTCATTTATGCACACTCCTGCTGGCTTCCGTAAGTCAATGTAGAGGGTAAATATTTAGAAAACGATAAAGAACATAATTAATCAGACAGTTGTTCCGTTGTTCAAGATATCCGGCGTTGCGCCTTCTACTTCTGCTAGATATCGTGGACGCTATTCGAATGCGTATTCGACCTATACAATGGCTTGCAGTGGCCTGTCGGTGAGCAAGTCAGTGGTCGTGGCACATGCCGGAAAGGAATTGTTCAACGCTGATCATTGTCCTTTATTCTTTTTATGTAGTACTCATAAATACAAGTTTTTGTTTTGTGATGGAAGTATGGTGATAGAAACATGAAAGAAGGAATAGCAGCAGAGAGAGCTGGTTTAGTCTCACAAGGGAGGTCAATGAGCGTCCCGTGGCAATTTTGAAAGTGACCTATTGAGGGTTGTAGGGAACTGTAAGAGAAGCACTGTAGTGGTTTAAAAATTTTCTGCAGACATCTAGATAGGTCAAAAATTGCAAAAAACCGTTTCACTTCAGTGCGGGCCGATAAAGCAAAACTGACGTCTGAACTGCCACGTGGTTACAATCTAACCTGGAAAAGGTTTGGGGCTGGAACGGTAGAGGAATTACGGGATCTCACTATTTGCTTGTTAGCGGTACAGTAACCGAAGTGGAACGTTGAGGTGCGCCGCTCACCACCAAGGAATCAGCGGATAGATGACCGAGTGGATGAGGTGGAGGGCTATCAGAGAAAGGGTCGGGGGTTCAGATCCAGGGGCCGGCGTCCGGCATTGCTAGGCTTGATTGGTCCGTTTTTGCCTATGTAAAGTGTAACTTGGCCACGGTAGTGTACCATACTGACATTATAACCTTATTTTAACCTGGATGATAGGATATAAACAAAAATAAACGCGCAAATCAACAGCGTTCATAATACATTCGATTGGCCATTGAGAAGAACAGGTGATTTTCGTTTGCGTACAAATTATAAAGTATTCTGTGTCTTGACCGTCTTCGTTAGGCATTGACGGTGGGTCTGTCAGCTGTACTTCACAACTCCAAGGATCGAGCAGAAATTGGAAAAATTGGATAAAAAAGACTTTTTTATATTTATTTATTTATTTCCTTATTATTTTAATTTTGTTTCTTATTTATTATACTTTATTATTATTTGTTTATCATTTATATTTATATTTTTTTAGTTAATTGATTAGTTAATGTATTCATGTTTGAATTTTTTCGACCCCATTCGAATCTGGAGAGAAAGCATAACAGTATCGATGTCTCTTTCATCCTCAACCAACCATATTGCTAGTGATCTTACGGCCGTCACATACAGCAATCTCCTCACTATACAAGAAGACGTAATATTTCCCACATCGTCGTCATCCTCCGGCGACCAGTCTACATCCGCGCTTCCGCTGTTGTCAGATGTCTCGTTGAAATCAAGCTGCAGTTCCGGAGACCAAACAAGCCCAATTGTCAAACAAGGCTCCCGGAGTTCCCAACCTCGTCGATTATGTCGTCGAGAGTGGTGGTTTGCTATAAAGTGGGTAAACCGGTCACGCAATGAAGTTCCCTGACACCCGTTGGGTTCGAACTGTAACCGACTGACTCATCGCCCACCAACGTGTGGATATTATAGTTGTGCTCTCCCAAAAATTTCGAATAACCGAATATATTCCAATAGCGACGATTTTCGAGCATTCGAATTCGAATAACATTCGAAAATCGCGTTTTTTCGAACGTTCGAATACGAATATTCGAATTTGAATGCTCGAATATTCATTCGGGTACAACTATAGTGGGAATGTATGTTTGTATGTTTTTTACATGGGTGATCATGTAGAAAAAATGTCTTAGTAACGAAAACATAACACACATCAACTCTACTTACTCGAAGTAATACTAGAATCCAAAATTACATTCGGAAAAATGGGCAAATAGGTGGTAGTACTTGACGAATTTGGCGGAAAACTGAAGCTCACACCAACCATTTGTTATTTATTCTTTCAGATAGTTATCCAGCTGCTTCTTGAATGCGCGAACGCATAATGCAACCTGCTGCTTTTCGCTGAATTTACCAAATTCTGTGCCTGCTCTGTTCACGAAAAAAAACTTCTTATGTTCTTCTTGGCCCTGGGCACAAATGCTCTCAGAGTTCCTCCTCGTGTGCCTGGTGGTACTGGGGTAAATATCTCATTGACTTTACATTCTGTCGGGCAGTATGTCATTTTGTGTATCATTAAAAGACTGAACGACAATCTTGAGCGGTTCAAATTCACGCGACTATCCTAACATGCGAACGGCTCCGTTCTGTTGCTTTTAGCTGAAGAGCGGCACGAGAGGAGACACCAATAAGGAGGCCCTCATCTCACATTCACAAACACGATCTAAGCACGTCTATTCGACAGGCAGGTATGTTAGGGCCATCATAGAAGGTGAGGAGCACCACTGCCTCTTCGTGTCAACGAAGAAGAAATGTCGCTGTAAATCTAACTGTGGAAGAGAGATCCAGCCCCCGAGCACGATGGTACTTTCGCCGAGATTTCACGCTCTAGAACATATCGTGCGCCCCACTTGCACTGTCTAATTAGCGGTCGCGCAGCTCTGCTGCTCATGGTTAAGTTCGTTGACGTTGACTTCTATCGCTCTCAGGTCGGCCCTAATCGGAAGGGACGTATGATGCCCTACATCGCCCATGCATTTGTGCGAAAGGTGTGGTCGCTGTCCTATGATGTGGGGACTCCTCGACAATTCTAGACTGAGGGGCCTTTTCAAGTTTACGAAAGCCTTTAAAGCGAACACGTTATGTATGGCTGCTTATATATTATAACCGGTAGAAGGCACCTATGATTGCTAAGGCTGGGGTAGAGCTAACAGTTTTGGATAGTGCAAAGAATGGACACTCGTCTCTAGACTTTCGCCGCGTTTCTGTTGAGTTGAGTTGGTTGCCTTCTGAGTAGAATTGATCGTGGGTTCAGGCATTTGTCGTCCTTGCGGGCCCGTTCGCGTTTTAAGAGTTTGCTCCTCTACATCTGAGGCGAGTGTGGCCTTTAAAGACCGCTCATTCACTGATCTTTCGTCCAGCTGGGGTGACGGTTGAGGTACCACTTGAGGTTGGTATTGTTTTCGACCTCCTACGGCATCGTTTTCGTAGTCTCTTAGCGGCTTGGGTAGTTTCTACAGAACGAAATGGCATTTTGGAAAGTAGAACTTGGCTTTTTCAGAATGAGGACGACAATGCTTATACTAAGTCTGATAAAGATCTGGTACCAATCTTGGCTATGCTGAAAGAGCTATAGCTAAATACAATGCCAAGGATGCCGAGATTCATTAAGAATCGGGCGTGGGATGTACTTTGAAGACCTTTTTTGAGGCAAAAAAGTGAGATTGACTAGAACATATTAACATATTAGAACATGAAGACTTTGCTTGATGTTTTCCAGCTCTGACTACTACTTAGTTCTAAGATTAATTTTTTATGGAACTCGATAGTTCTCCACCTGTTGGGACTAAGTATTGTGGTTTGTCATACGGCCACTGCTGATGCATATGAACCACACAACTTTAGCTTTTGGCTCTCCACCAACGCCGTTCTTCCACACTGTTCAGCACCAGGGGTGCACATTTAACGGTTAACGATTTAACGGATTTAACGAATTAACGGCATTTTTCGTTAAAATCTGGCTTAACGACTTAACGGAAATTTTTAGGAATTTAACGGAATTTTTACCGGACTTTTTTCTCAGTGAGTTTATCACATTTGCCCTTAGTCTTCACTAATGTTGCAGGTCTCACCCTCCCTATTAGGACTGTTCCTAAAAGAAATATTGAGATCAGCAAGAATATTTTAATGTTTCCATGAATATGCTTTGAAGTAAAAAAAAAATTAAATGCATTTCGGGTGCGCGAGTAGCGCAGTTGGAGGAGATGCCGGCTGCCGCGTGCCCCGATACCAGGTTTCTGGTTCGGATTTCCCGCCCAGGCCAACCAAGCCTTCCATCCCTCCGGGGTGAATTGGTACCAGACTTGTCTCTTGTTCATCGGCTGGCCACCGCAAGTCATTCTATGCCCAAATACGCATTCAACCCGCCTCCATATCCCGTAGAAGTAGAATGCGTGGCGGGGATAGTGATTGAGTAATGCCGCCCTTTATCCTTCTAACCTTTGATGCATTTTGGACCTAGAAGTCTCTTCGCCGAGCCCACAAGCACGCCAAGGAATCCACAAAAATACCGGTCTAACCTCCTCGTAAGATATGCCTATCCTCACCTGGCGTTGCTTATCGCAGAATAATTTTGCCCGCCACCTTGAACAGTCCTGACGGAAAGAATGTTTTCGCTCGCTGGACATATTTTAAACAATTTTGGAAAACGCTAATAACAAGAATTAGGAAAGGTACTTTTTCTGAACGTTAACACGTTGACGACGCAGCATACCTTTTCGACAGTGTAGGGCCGTGTGACACGATGTCGTGTCACGGTCTCGAGGTTGCAAAAGAATGGATTGGTCCCACACACCGGGCACTCGAAAGTCGTGCCTTCGACAACGTGTTCACATTCCACTGATAGGCTTTTAATTGCATCTTTATTAAATCATTTCTGTAATTAATGGGGTGATGCCGGCATCGAGACTGTATATGCTCGTAGAACAGTCACTCGAAATGGTTTCGCAAAGAATTAGGTGGACGAGGGGGGGGGTCTCCGAGTTCTGCCTGATCGCACATTTTAAGATGCCTTGTCGGTGAGCATCTTGCATGGTAATTCCATACCTCTCTTGTTCCACACCCTGTAGATAATTTGTTACTGAAGGCTTATTTGTTTTTATGTGCTTGATGATGATGAACTGTTATTTTACATTGCAAAGTTACACTCCGTCCCTTGAACTTCATCTTTTGACCTCATGAAGTTGAAACGTATAAGGTTTTCCTTGATTTTTTCACGTAAAAGAACGGTTTGCAGCTAATTGTACTTTTTAAGGAAATTTAACGATTTACCGGAAATTTAACGAAAATTTTCCGTTAAAAAAAATCGTTGAAAAAATTTAACGCACAGAATTTTGTGTGCACCCCTGTTCAGCACCTTCATGCTCCTCGGCATGCTCAATAGGAGCTTCACCTAAATACTGTTTTGAAGCGCCGTCGTACACAGTTAGTCCATGCACTGCTCACAACTGACCGTGAGATTCAACTAACGTTCCTTCATAAACGCTTTGTGTTCCTCAGCCACAGGCTTCAAACACTTCAGTTCTAAGCTTGTGATGATACTTGTTGCTTTCATTTCCTTTTCGGATACGACTCAAGCGGTCTGATTTGTTTGTGAACCTGTTACCACACTCCAAACCTCGCGGATTAAAGCTTGAGGGTCCGCTTATGAATTCACTGGTAGTACCTCGTGATAAGCCTAGACGGGATTGACTGGCTTACACCGTAGCTCTTAAGAAAGACCTAGTCGCGGAAAGGCCTATTATGCAGCGGGGTGATGGCTGATAGGCATAAGAACAAGGTCAGCTGTTTATTATCCGTATTGAAATGATTCATGGTTTCCTTCGTGGTTTCCTCATTGAGTGCCGTTCAGTAGGTGTACTCTGCTTTGAAGTTCTTCGCCATCACTCCATGCTGATTGTTCGCAACGCACGCGTACACTCCTTGGTCGCCCATCGTCGCTGGGTCTGAACATGACTCAATGTATTCGAAGCGTTCACACTACGTAGTCGATAGGTGTTTTAGTAGGGACTCACCAATCTCCAACTTACTCCACAGCATGTCGCTGTCGAGGGGTTTCTCGTAGTACTGCAAAGAACTGTTAATAATTGGAGCATAAGCTATTTCAGGAACTTCATTCACTCACATGAATGTTGTGCTTCGGATGCAGTTCGGCACCCTCTTTGTACCATTTTATCGTTGGTCGCGGCTCCCCTTTCGCTTTGCAAATGATTATCAGCTTGTAACCAAGTCGAAACGTCTGGCTGAAGTGCGAGCCGGTGACTATGTGAGCACTCTGGAATAGAGGGCACCGTTTTGGATCAATTCATTGAAACTGATTGGAGAGCTTTGTGCAATAGGTGTCTGGAGAATTGGAGAATCTTCATGTGCAAATTGTTCGCCAATGTGAAGTCTAGCTATTTTTTTCTAGCACTATTCAAGAGTTGCTGCCCTTGAATTTAGTATAAATGTGTTCTGCAAATAGTTTTTGTCATTATATCCCACAACTTGGCTTCTGGATTTTCTCATGCGGGGGGGGGGGGGGCGTTCCATAACTTTCACCTAGATCTGTCGAAGTAGTGGCAAGTTTTCCACGGAAGAAGAGGATTGTCCACCATTTCTCTGGAAAACTCGTCACTACACCGTACCTTCATGACCTAAGGCAGCCACTGGGGATTTGGGGTAAATTAAGGAGAGCGGAACAGAACCAGCCTGCCTCTCCTCTAAATTCTGGTAGTTCCCCTGTTGCGGGGTAGGGGAAGATAATTAAAAATTTCAATACCCCGGAGGAGGAGACGAATGAGAACGAATGAGACAGCTGCTAGTAACAAAAACAAGCAAACAGTGACATAATTGGGTCATATGTTGTCTCTCGCTAAAGGGGAGGAGAACATAGAATTGGACGAGGAAGGGAACCACGGAATGGGCCCAGATAAGCGTGTTGATGGTAAGATTGGTCACATCCTGGAGCTTCTTCTCTTGCTTTACGATGAGACGAAGCTGAAGCGGATGTGTGATAGAAGTGAAATGCCACTAGAGCACTAATGTTGCATAGTGTGCAGCTACGCACCAAGTGCGCTTCTCATGCTGGGTTGATCCTCTCCAAGCACCACGGCGCCGTAGTCTTCATTGTTGGGTCGCTTCATCACTTACGCCTTGGACCTTATCGCCGTTTGTGTCTTCAAAGTGTCGCTCTCTCAATATCTTACCCGATTATCGGCGAGTTGCGTGTGAATCAGTGAGAACTCGGCCACTTGCGCGAATTGCAGGTTGCTCTTGCCCTTGCCTTTGCCGCCCCTTCGGCCGCCACGACTGTCTACGACGTGCTGCACAGCTACCAGAATGAAGAGAAGGAAGATTCGCATTCGAAAAATCTCCGACGTTCCTAAAAAATACGTGCAGCATCTTCATCCATCTCTTCGATCTATGGTGGAATGGTGAGCGAGTGATTTATGAAGAAATTCTTGAGTAAGTAAAGTCAGATTTCTAAAGAGTTGCCTTCTATATGGCAGACAAAGTCGCCATAGACTGAAGGGGCTCGAGTTTGAATAGGGGTGTTGCACAGCGAATAGATATTGAAACTACTGGGACTCGTCCTGAACCGAGGGAGATATTGATTGAAATAGTGGTGTAATAGATTAAGCGCTTGTCAGGGCGTCGGGCCAGTCACTCGTTCCTTCACATATTTCCTCCTATTAATTGAAGAATGACCCAGGCGTCACGTTTGATTAATATTACGAAAGAAATATCAGTTGCGGAGCGCATTAGCAGCAGCAAATGAGGGCGATATGCAGATTTGCCCACATTGTCCGGTTCCTCTTCCCTCTCCCCGCCTTTCGCTGATTAGGAGGACCTCTTTCGTTTGAAATAGCTGTGGAATAAGGATGTAGCTAAGCGTAGGCTATTTGCAGGGTTACGTTTACGGGCTTCCCTTCGTGCAGAAGGATAGGTTATGTCGTTAACTAAATTCTATGCTCACCTATCCCTATTCTTCCGCTACCTAGCTCGTCGTCACTTTCCTGATAGCTTTTTACTTCTTCCAAGATGACGAGCAATATGAATGTGTAGCCAGCTTTTATCTCTTTAATGTGTTCGTGTTTCTGATATTCGCAATGAATTGAGGCATGTGCCGTGAGACGCCCATTACGGGTAAGTATTCCATTTTAGGATCTCGCAATCCTTTCATCTCTTTGAAAGGAAATGAAGTCTCCTTGGGGCAATGACTGAACAAAACACGGCGTAAAATTATTCCCTTCGAGGGATGCGCCACGTATTCCATTTGTACGGGATATCATGTATACAGATGGAATGTATATTCGACCTATGCACGCTTGACAGCCAGTCGAAAGACGAATTAGTGTCTCATCGTTTACGGACAAGCTTGGTACGAATTCAAAGATCCCTTAGTGACTTGTTTGGCCTGGATGCAGCCCGAACCAAGGACTACGATTCATGGTGTAGTAGACAAACAGTACCTCCTCCGATTGTTCCTCCGCGCTCCCATGCGGCCTTTCTTTTTTCTTGGGTCAGAAGCGTATGTCTGAGCGGCGAACACAGTTACCGCTGCGAGATTCTCCGCCTTTCAAATAGTGGGAAATGTGTTTGGTAGTTGCTCAGTCCTTGAACGCAAGGGATTAGTAGCTCTCGAATGTTACAACAACCGACACGTGCGTAGGCGCCCAAAGAAGAGGTAAGGCGCTGTCAAAAGACATGAAAACAAGCAGCTCGGCGGACCAGGCGCGACATTGCAAATCGGGAGCCAGGACTTCGACTTCCGGAATCCGGACCCTGCCTAATTTTTGCATTTCGATCAGCTCTCTATTTGGTATGTGTGAACTTCCCATCTTATTTCTTAGGCTGCCAAATATGAGTCCATTAATCGCCTTTCATTTCAAGCTCACTCGCGTCTAAAGCGACATGGTAGTGACGAGTTTTCCGGGGCGGGTTGGACGAGTTTTCGCACAGTATGCAGGCGATCGTCGCGGGACCGACTGGCGGCTGCCACGCGGTCGCAGCCAACCAGGGCCTCGTCGGGCTGAACTGTTTCGTGACTCGATCAAGGGTGGAAACACAATACAAGGTTTACACACATATAAGATCTTCCACCTCGGGAGGTAACACCAAGTGTACCTATGGTCCTTAGGCTCCACCAAGAGAAGGATAATAGTTTTAAGTGCGGATTAAAAGCGGTAGGACACTTCTGCTAAAACCATTTTCCGACGTTCTTAAGTTCCTTTGTTGTTTTTGGACTTGCAGACGGAAACGAGAAAAACCTTCATCAATAAACGATTATAGCATGTTTTATTCCATTCCGAAGAAGATTTTACTGCAGTGCTCCTAGCAGCTACAACGTTGTGGGTGATGCCAGCGTAGAAGGAAAGCGTTAGCCACAGAAGGTTTCAAACGTTGCTTCGGAGCGCAAAAGACCAAATCCACTGTTATTTAGATAAGCTATTTAATTTTCAGCTGCTCTTGTAAGCTTGGGACCAAGTTGTGGGGCAGCCTCAGGCAATCGAGATTTCTGCTTTAAAATAGAGAACTATTGGTATCTGGTAGTTAGGGGAGGGGTCACCATAGCATACCGTGGGGTGCGGAAGTGGAGTAGCTACATACAGCCAATGTAAATGCAGTCTTATCTCTTATTTTCGACTACAGGTCCGTATTTTGTCTGCTTCCGTATTGGGCGAGGGAAGGAGCTCCAGGATGTAGGCAATTTTAACACGGGTGCGTCACTCCAGCCACATTCTGGAGTCCCTTCCCCTGCTTAAATCAAGAGCATAGAACATAGCTATAGCATTGTTTGTCTGTTTTCCTCATTATAGGTTTGCCATCATTTCTTTTTGTTCGTGTTAGTGACACTTTTTATAAGGTGACCCCCCCCCCACAACTACCATAGCGGCATAGTTCGTTATAGCAGACTAAGAAAATCGTTCAACATCTACTGCAGAACTCCGCTTAAATTGAATTTCCACCATCAATGAACAATGTGGACAGGTGTATGGATCAGTTCTTCAAAACAAATATAACATGTGAGCCATAGTCAATTCTCTAGTGGAAGCGAAAACAGAAGCTCATGCCCATCCCAACAGTGCAAACGTTTGCAAACATTTTTAGGGAATTGAGGGTTTTCTATTCCTTCCAGCTCCATGATTGTAGTTACTGCTCATTCCTAGCATTCGTCTCCTTTTCAATTCAACTTCCATAGATTCCTGCTGAGTACAGAAGCTTACGCTCGCTCGTTGGTTTCTTGATGATTGATTGGAGTACTTGGGTCCTGCAACGATCGTCTGCATACTGTGCGAAAACTCGTCCAACCCGCCCCGGAAAACTCGTCACTACCATGTCGCTTTAGACACGAGTTTCAAGCTCTACCTCGATATAGCGCTTTGTACTTCGCTGAAAACATTTGATACCGGTAGGACTATTGATGAGATGAGCATGAGCGTTCGGCAATATCGACATACTTGAGCGAAATGAATAAAACAGTAGAAGCAATAGCGTGCAGCGCGTACACCAGCAGTCCACACGTCGAGAACAGCATCGTGACCACTTTTTTAGCAGATTTCTCGCAACATTAACGAAAAGCACCTACTTTTGAAAAGTTGAGTCACTCGGTGCGTCACAACCGAATTGCCATCCAGCTGCAAGCAAGAAGACGATGAGCTCCATTCGAATGCTGTTTTATTTTTGGAGTGTAAAAGCCTGGCTTCTCATACCTGCACCATTAGAACGCCATCCTAATCGCTGAATAAGTGCTTATTCGGAGTGGCCGTGTGATGCTACGCATAGGTTGAACCCGGGGCATATCTCTAAGAAATCCATTACCGTTGGCGCCTTTCTTTTGTCATTGTCTGTGATAGAACTAAAGGGTGTAGAACAATCGAAGAGGCGCACAATGTCGCGTGCACCCCGAATCGGAGTTCCTGGCCAAGACCTCGGCCAGGAAAACCAAGCCTTCCATCCTTACTGGGTCGATGAATTGGTACGAGGCTTGTTTGTGAAGAACACTACACTGACTTGTCCATAAGCTGCCCACCGAAAGTCATTGCATAAGCCAAACACTCATTCAACCTCCCCTATGATATCCCAAAGATGTAGAATGCTAGGCGCATCCTAAATAGGGATTGATCAACACCATCCTTTGATTAGCCTCAGCTTAGCTTTGAATTGGGACAGGTGCACTTTCGAGAGAGTACAGCGTTTGCATATTTGGCATCATTTATTTATTAGTTCTGAATAGTTTCCCAAAATGTTAATAGATATTCGAAAACAACAAGGTAGCATTGTTGGCAGGAGACGGCGATCGCATGTGCACTGCGAGTGGGTCTTATCGTTAGTTTCGATTCAACGCCGATATCAATTAGGCCTTTCATCTCTCCTGGGACAGTTAATTGCTAGCAGGCTTCTCTTCGAATGGTAAAGCACTAGCTTGTTTGCCTACTAGACCCTGAAAGCAATTGTGTAGGTCAAATAGGTGCTAAAGGTCTTCGTCAAGATCGTGCAGCAGTGCTAAAAGGTCCTAGTCAAAATCATGCACCAGAGGTGTGTGACTTATCTTTATAGATTTATTGACGTCAATGGTTGTATGTTTTTCCTTCTGTAGCTGTAATGGTTTCGTGATATTTTTAATTCATGAATAAATCCGGAAAGCAACTCATGTAATGGAATATGTAGCGAGTTTTGCACATAATACAGTTGTCGTACGTCAGCTACGTATTTACTTTTGATTGTGATGCCCTTTATGTGTTGAATACCGTCTAGGCTTCATTTTGGCAGTTCAACTCTGGGTCAGTAGTGAGTTCTTTTTTGCCGAATGGACCACGGACGATAGAAATCGTTTAGAGACTGTCACCGATCGATTTTATGCTCAAATTATGGAATAGTCTGGGTAGGATAATCACAGCCTTCTGTGTTGGTTGGTTATCGTAACTCACTCTAAAGCTCAATTAGCATTCAAATTGCATCAACAACACTCCATTAAAGTAAAGTGTTCGCGCAACATGAGGAAGCACCGTTTAAGGTCGGCCTTGATATTTCTTTCTTGCAAGAAACCGAACCTTCTTCCTAGTGGTATTCACCGTTTCTTCAGGAAAAACCGTCGGTTCAAAGTTCGTCGCGCACTCTGGGTAAAGGTTCGGAATCGGCTGCTGTACTACCGCCCACATGCCCGAGTGTTTCCGTGGTACTGCGAGGTGTGCACACTATCGTCACGGTTTCTCTCGGTGATTCAGGAGCATAGCTGTCCGAACAAAAACCTTTCCAGGCACGTCCAGGACTTCACTAACGGTACGTTCTTCTTGGTTAAGAGCATGAAAAGAACTTTTCCAACAAGTCTCTCAAGTCCTTTCGTGTTTTTAGATTTAACACTGGTTGCTTTTTAGGGATGGGGAGGTTTCTTTTATTTGGAGTGCAAGCTACTGACTAGGGAAGGGTCACAGGCGTAGGTCTGAACGGCGGGGGAAATGGATAGTACTGCGAGGATCTTCATCCTTCAAATAGTAGAAAAACATGTTTCGTTTTTGCTGAGTCCTTGAACCAAAAAAGCTACGGGGTTTAGTATCGCACCGTCAGCGTGTGCCCACAGGCCCCACATGCATACGTGTGCTGCGCTGACGTAGCGAAAGGGTTTGCGGCCAGTGAATCAGTGGCTCAGCAGGGTGCGACGGTGCTTCACATCTGCTAGGCAAGATGTTCGACTCCCGCGCTGTGCCTTATTTTTTGCATTTTTCATGAAAGCTCCCTTCTTTACCAATTTGCTTCCTACACATCTCCTACACAATTATTTCACTGTAAATAGGCAAATAAGGGTCAGATTCGTGATCCTTATTTACCCAGCACCCCAGATAACCCTATAGACTGTATCTATGCGAAAACGGTGACCATGACCTTACCATCGTTAGTCGCGCCTACCTACTGTAACCTACCGTACTTTAGCGTAGTGCGAAAAACATGATGTCAGATTGGTGATCAGCACTCCAAAAACCCTCCGAGGTTTGGGCAAAAAAGTACAATGGTGCCTTAAATCTGCTTACCTCCAACACATCTACACATTTATTTCACTCTAAATTGGTAAATATTGATTTACTATGAGCTGTGCTTCACTCACTTTTCTCACTTTCTGTATTATACATTGTTTTGTGTTTTTCAGCGAATGTTAAACAATGGCATTTCAGCAGGTACGAGTAACTAGGGCTGTCGAGGTCATAATCACCGATTTCGCCCAAACTTCTACCAAGGGGGAGGGGGTATTTGGGGTGCTGATCACGAATCTGACATCCGTTTTTCGTATTAAGCTGTAGTACGGTAAGTTACAGTAGGTAGAGGTGACTAATGATGGTAAGGTCATAGTCACTGTTTTCGCCTAGACTCTGTCTATAGGGGTATCTGGGGTGCTGATCACGAATCTGATCCTTATTTGACAATTTATAGTGAAATAAATGTGTAGGAGATATGTAGGAAGCCGACTGGTAATGAAGGGAGCGGTCATGAAAAAATGCAAAAATAGGGCACAGCGCGGGAGTCGAACGTCTTCCCTAGCACATGTGAAGCACCGTCTCACCCTGCTGAGCCACTGATTCGGTGGCCGCAAAGCCTTTCGCTACGTCAGCGCACGCGCACGTATGCACGTTGGCACGCGCTGACGGTGCGATACTGTACCTCCGTAGCTTTTTCGGTTCAAGGGCTCAGCAAAAACGAAACACGTTTTTCTACTATTTGAAGGGTGGAGATCCTCGCAGTACTATCCATTTCCCCGCCGTTCAGACCATCGCCAGAGACCGTTCCCTGGTGAGATAGAGATAGGCTTTCTTAGCGATTAAGTAGTCACCGTGGAAGAGAAAGGAGGATTGCATCTAAGTGGTATAATACCCCAAAAGTAGCATTTCAGGGAGAGCAGCATAGTTATTGTGAATGCCGAGTGGTTCACAATCCTACACGGATATGGAGAACGTATACAGTAGGATGCTGAGAACAGTGGAATGTTTGGTTAGGAGAGCCGCGGTGACAAGTACGCAGAACATAGCGCGAGCTGGTCCCTTCCCTAATTCGAATCGTCTGGAGGCCATGCCTCCAGGTTAATGTAATTTGTGGTCGAGAGCGGCCAAAGTGTGTGTTTGTGTGTGTGTGGGTATCCATTAATCTACACGTCCTAGCGCACTCAAATCGATTCCTTTTCTAGAGCAGAGGATCGCGTTGTTGGGTTTTCGCAGTAAAGCGAAGGATGCGCTCGCGGTCATGGAGCGAGTAGCTAATCCTCAGGTGATTTCAATTTTTAATCGCCAAGCTTATTGTCATTCAACCAGAGTAGTCATTTTTGCGGCCTCTTAATTCTGCTAATATATTTGTATGCTGTTCTGTAAGGAGGTGTTGTTATTCTTCTTTCATATATAGGCAATAGATCTTGGAAGAGTTCGATTTCCTCTCGACGGCCGTCAGGCGGATCAAGCCAGTTTGAGGATTGTCCCGCGTCTGAGGTTTGTCGTTGTCACCGTTCAGAGGGTCTCGCTACTGAAGACGACTGTCAGCATTTCAGTGAGCTTTGTATGAGTGCCTTGAATCCAGGGACAAGAACGATTGAAGTCCGCGACGCTAAGATGTCGGAGATTCCGTTCTACAATAAGGTGAGCAGTTCCATCAATGATTGGTGAAGGCCGGTTAAAGAGTTCTTGAAGCGATTGGGAAGCTTCGTGCCCTCACACCTAACTCATTTAGATATTATTCTGTTCAGATCCGAGGTTTGCATGGAAAAACTAATACGAGCCACTCGGAGGAAATGTTTAAGACTTTACTCATGGTTTATCCTACGGAGGGAGAGGAGAGAGGGGAGGGTCATCACTATAAAACAAACACACGGATTAGCCAATTAGTTTTCTCCAAGTCTCAATGGCTGGTACTGAGATTGTAAGCTCTCATCATGATGCTTTGTTGCGATAAGAACACGCGCCAGGCGGGGCTCGAACACGTACCATCTGCTAACCGGACTGGAATGCTGTGTGCCATTGCGTGCGATCGAGTTCCGCCTGGCACAAGAGTTTTGTTGAAACAAAACACCGTTATAAGACACGTAATGGTGTCCACCGGGGAGAAAATTGCAAGGCACTGTTCTTTCATAGACTAGTTTAGTGTGTTATCTTTACTTTTGTCTTTCTTTCACTTTTACCGCCGCTTTCGAGCGGACAAATTGAAGTCATCTTGTCTCAAGAGGAAACACGTATACATTATAACAAAAGTCACAAAATTCTTTAGCCCCAAATTTCGTTGGAGTCTTGCGGCTCGTATAAAAAATAGGAAAATGAAAATCGTATTTATTTATACGTGCAAAGCAACAGTAGAACAGTCATGGAAAGCAACATCTTAGCGAAAGTCTTGAAAACGAAGGAAACGGCAAATTACTTGTGAAGGGGCCTTATTTTATGGCGAACGTTATAATTGCGCTGTATTTTCGTTTAAAATATCGGAACGCCTGCTTAGTTGATAGTGTTATGTCCACTCATATAGAGTTTTGAAGTCAAGGAGCTCAGTTTTTTTGCGGCTAGTCTCAGCCAATGATTTCGATTTGGAGTGTGAAGGCACTGTCGTGGGGTCGAATATGGCCTTTATAAGATCTCCCTTCTTTGCATAACGGACACTTTACGATTCGACTCAATTTCCTCTCTCTTGCAGAAAGGTTCGTACCGATTCCGACACCCGAAGCAAACTGGACAGTTGTGTACAGTGTGTCGTCGGCTGTTTCCGGTCTTCATGGAGTACGAAGCGCATTTGAGAGACGGTGGCTGTGCCAGCGAAACACCGCCAGATCCGGTTCCTATCCACGTTAGTGATCATTTCGTGATTGCGTTTTGATTCGGACATAATCTCGTTTGATTGCATGTGCATAGGGCATGTCACGGTCGTTAATCCGCTCGCTGACTGTTGGACTGGCGAAATTTTAACTGTCCCATTATTGCAATTCAAATCGTTTGCTGTACCTCTTTCTCGATACCTTCAGAGTTTGTGCTTTCGACGATTAGAAGCGGAGATTTTTATTCTATTAGGTTCACGGATAGTATGGTTCTAATCGAATGACCTATTCGAATAGGTTTTCGAATGATTTTCATTCGAATTTGGATGTTCGAATTCGAATATTCGAAAAATCGCGTTTTTCAAATGTATTCGAATTCGAATATTCGAAATCTTTAGGCATTTAAACCATATTCGAAAAAATTTCGAGAGCACAACTATGATAGAAATAAGTACGTAAATAAGAACAAAGAGGCAAAATCGAACAACAGCTCAAAGGTTAGGGGAAATGCAAGCAGAAAGATCAGGACTTTGTGTCTGCTCATAGTCTTCGACGACAGCGACGGGAGCAATCCAGTCGTTGGTTGAAAGCATATGAGTCGACTATTCCCGATTGTCCGATAAAAATCGGTACGAGTCCTGTGGCCGAGTGACCAGGCGCTCCAGTCGCGGTCTGTGAACAGGCCTTAACACCTTTCGATCTAAAAACATCGAAATGCAAAGAGACCTTGTGCAGGTACTGGCCATCTCCTCCTTCATCTTGCTTTATTGAATCTGGTTGTGGGCTTGTTAGAAAACTAGGAATTCACCATGCAGTCTTAGTTTTGGGGAGGGGGACCGCCCATAACTGGGACAGTAGTTCCCATGTCCTTTGCCTCGCCACTCGTCTTTTGAACCAGGCTGAGCGTCACACACCTTGAGGAAGCTACTGTGCTCTCGAGCAGACTCATTAGGGGATGGTTCCCCTGAATTAAGCAGGACTAGTAAAAAGTGCTGTTCTTTAACGAGTAGCGGAAATTCCCTCGTTCATGTGTTACCATGCCGATTCACTTCTAGATGTCCGACTCCGGGAACGTGCCGATGAACTACCAGTTCCTTCCAGAATTCCAGTCGGCAGAGAAATCACGGGTTATGATTTGTTCTCTGTGCCATGACGACAGATTCTCCTCCACAGTGCAATTCCATGAACATATAATCGACTGTGCGAGGAAACTTGCCGCTTGTAGCGACTTCTAGTTAGCGTAGCCGAGTGTCTGATGTCCTCCAGCAACTTACGGATAGTTCTTACCTTTCATTCTTGCGTGTAGTCTGTACATATCGTTGCGTCATTGCTTAACATTTCACATTCCTCCTCCTCATCAGGTGGTTGCTGCTCAATTTGCGAAATATAAAGTTTATTTTGTCGAGTGTGCTTCAAGCACTGGCGAGCTATTAGCAAGCCGTTTTTGCACGATGTGTGTCATAGCTTCACACAGTATTCATAAATAACAATAATTACATACAATTATATACATATAGAAGACATCGATCACAGTTAATGAGTCGACAAAGTATGTACTCTCATCTCTTAACCAATCGTGAGCAGAGATGAGAACTGTTGCGGTGTGAGCCGTCTTCCGATCATTCCTGGTGCATGCTGATCAGTCTGGCTTGGAGACCGATGGTATTCGACATGACTTGATCGTGGTTGCCGGGTCGCTGAAAAAGCAGAGGCAGTTGGGATAATGCATCTTCGTTATCGAATGCTCCATGCGATCTACTTTACGGGGTGGAAGCCGCTGGATTCATATTTGACCTGTAGAAAGACTTTCTTGATCGCAATTAGCCTGGCACTGGGGTCTTGTGTGGTTTTAATCGTGCGTGAAGGTTGGGCTGCTACGAAATAATCGAAGGATGTCGTTAACCAATCTGTTTTGGGATGCGCCACGCACTCTAGTTCTGCGGCATGCCGTGTAGACAATCGGAATGCGTGTTTGGCCTATCCAGTGACTTGCGGTGGCCAGCCGATGGACAAGTCAGGGTTTTATCGTTCCCAGCCTAACTCTCCGAGGCAAGATAGGCTTGGTTGGCCTAGAATCGCGTACACGCAACAGCCAGCACTTCCTACTGCACTACCACGCACCTTGCGCTATAATTTGTACTATTGGTATTATTTTGTAAGCGGTTCCATTTTGAAGAGATGGTAGAGGTTTTGGCTCCTTTGGACTTTTCACTGACTGCAACTGATGGCCCGCTTGTGGAGATGTAGTCAATAGAACAACTGAAGTTCTCCACGTTGTTCAGTGATTTCTGTGCTCGTACGACGGCGATCACTAGCAATCTGAGCGTGTTCTTAAACGCAAGTTTTTTGGGCCAGCTAAAAACCTAATCCTTGGTATGCCGACAGAGTGTGTCGTCGTGTATGGGTAGGGTGTCGGTGTCTGTCTGCCTTTGTGTTGTACCTACCTACCCTAACCCTCATGCAAGTTAGAGACACGCATTAGTCGGATGGCCGAAAAAGGTGAAGTTTTACTTTTAAGAGAAGTACAGAGTTCGTTCTAGCTATCTAGGTCCTTTATCTAGAAACGGAATTCTTCTTTTCGGCCGGTTTGGCTTCTGTTTTCGGAGCGCCGATGATGCGATGGGAGAAGAGAAAGAGCCGTAGGCCATATAAGCCCATCAGCACAGCAGGGGTCTACTACTAAAGGACCAGGATCTTGTGAATAAGGGTATGTTGCAACGGAACTGTGGAGATAGAGGCAAGGCCTGTGGAGAGTCGATTTGGGATGAGTCCGAGGTAGATCTAGGCCACGGCAAAAGGGCACCTGTAGGCGACCTTTTAAGTCTTTTAAGAATTTTGCGAAGCTTTGTCTATTTTTTTCACATAAGGATGGATGGACTGCTGATGCATTTCATACTCCGGCTCTTGTTAACAAATCCTTCCATTCCTCAAGAATAGGAGGTTTGCAAGGGAATTTGATTCGGAAGGATGAAACACTGACTTGTCGATCGGCTGACGAGTGACCACTGCAAATCACTGCAGAGGCCAAATATGCATTCAAGTTGCCTGCACGACATTCTGTGGAAGTACATAGTATGCGTGGCGCATCCCACAGGGACTGATCAATGCCGTCCTTTATCCTCTATGCCTATTTCACGCATTATGGCGCGCAGCGATGGGAACATTATAAGGGTCGCACACACAAAATTGTTGCAAGGGAATGAGATAAATAAAGTTGGAGTATTGTTCCTACTGAGCTAAAAGACATTCTAATAATAAAAATTCCTACTTTTCCGATTTCTCTGGAGGAGGGTGCTCTACTCTCTTAGCACTGGCCTCAAGAGATCACTCTAGGAGTTATAGATAAGGGGTAAAGTTTACAGGTAGTCTGTTCCTTTGGGCAAATTGTATTTATCCACTATGATACCGTGGATCCATTTCTCCTACACTAGGGCCTCAGAAAGCTGGGCTGTGCGAAAGCAGGACGACAGTCGCGCAGTGGGGAGTCAAGAGGACAATGCTTGGAGTGACACGGTTCACACAAGTGAGAGAAGGACTTCGGAGTTCTGAGCTTCGTCGATTAGAGATCAGAGATGCTGTCGCTTGGACCAGGTCATCGGAAAGTAGGTGGGCCGACCACGTAATGCGCTTCGCAGACACTCGCTGAACGAGAGCCGTCACCGACTGGATTCCGCGGGATGTCAAGGGAACTGCGGAACGCCCAACAACGCGTTAGTGGGATTTCTTCCCGAAAGACCTTTACAAACGATATGGTGCTCTTTGCACCCCTCGGGCGAAAATGATCCATTAGAGCACTCTGACACGCGTCAGGGACGGATGGAGGCGTTGTAGGCGTCTGCCCGACTAATTCCACAGTCAGCAGGTCGACAGATGATAGTGATACCTTTTGTATCGTGCATTGTAAGCACATATTGGTCCCAGAAAACGCATGACTATGCCAGCCTTTATCTGTTCTTTCGAAGGGGCCAACTTACTGAATCGAATGCACGGATAGAAGATTTTAGTTGAGATGAAGATCGACAAGACCGAATCCGGTCGCGGGTTGTGCGCTTAGCCTGTGCTTCATACCGCGTAGCGTAGACTAGCATCTAGTTGCAGTTCTAACTGATGTATAGAACAACATTTTGCTATGTTTGCTGGATCGGAACTAATGATGACCTATTCTTACTACTCACACTGCATTTGAGTCCTTTTAGCTGTTCAATGGCGCGTGGTTCGGAGGAGGAGCCGGCTGTCGCGTACACCCGATTTCAGGTTCTTAGTTCGGATTTCCCGTCCAGGTCAGCCAAGATATCCGTCCGGGGTTGGCAGATTGGAACCAGATTCATCTGGCCAGGATAGAATACTGGTTTACCCATCGGCTGGCCACCGCGGTAGAGACCTCGAATTGCCTCCACGACATTTCTCCCGTTGAAGCAATGTGCGTGGCGCATCCCAAAAGGGACTGAGTAACGCCGATTCTGGACCTTCATCCGTTATAGCCCTTTAATACGGCGCTCCGAGGCAACAAACAACAGAAGCTACTGAATTGTAAACCTAGGACAAAGAAGGTTAGGGTTTGAAGTGGTGCACGTGCCGGAATTTCGTTCGCTCCAGCTTTTACTGAGGACTGCAAAGCGATTCCTCTACTGCTGCCAGTAGAGCTCCTTCATTAACGGCTCTTCCAGTGCCCAATGGAAAGTACTGTTAGCGCGTCATTCGACGATAACAAACCTGAAACTCCTGGTTCGCTCCGGCTATTGTAGACGCCAGTCCACCGCAAGCGTTTCTGAAGCCGACTTTGTCATCCTGAGGGGAGTAGATCGAGTAGATGAATCGTCCCTCGTATCGCTGCCTAACAAGCACGCACCATGTAAACAGAACAAGCCTAGGAAATGGAGATGAGCCGCCTACCGTTTGTTGATGTTGGTGACGAACTGGGAATTGCAGCTGAGCCCGTTGACCATGTTACAAGCACCAGGAAACGGTAGAAGACACAGGAACGAGCCGTGATTTGCACCTGAAATGGAGGCCATACTGTTCTCGAACTGCAGCAGATGAATAACTGGTCGACGTCAGCGTAGATAGCTTACCAGCAACGCTGACGAAGGTGTCTATGAGGCCAGTAAGTGGCGGCCCGAGTCGCTCGCCGGTATCCACACATCGACCTCCAAGAATCGCCTGAATTGAGCACTACGAGGCGACGCCTTTGATAGAGGACTGCAGACACGGAGACTCCCTACATTTCATCTTCCGCTGTGACTGAGGAGGATGGGTCCAAGATGGCGGCGATGCCTTTTCTTGAGTATGTTGGTCCCTAGGACTAAACATCAGGTCGAATCGAAAGTCTGCACCGTTTTAGTGATTTCATGTCAAAGCTACTTGCATCACAACCAGAATGGCATTTTTTATCAGCGCGTAAAAATATGTTGTTTTGATCAACGAAGGCAATGCAAGGTCCGTCCTAATAACCGAAGGTTTTACTTTTCGGGACAGCAGAAAAATAGCATTTTCGCATCATGGAGCTTTATTGCTTGAGCCTCGGAAGCGCTAGTCGAAATTTGATCAATATTCATTTCTTTATCACATTTTTGTTGTCATGGAATTATTACTTCCAAAAAGGGAAGTTTTTGACTTGAAGAGTTCCATGAAGTATTATAAGATAAGCCGCGTTTACAAAACCATCATATCCCCAGTTTACTATCTATATGGTGTTTTTCTTTCTTATTATTCCCTTAATGACTTTTCTTGTTCCTTTTTTGCATTCTTGCTATCATGACAAAGGCTCTTTTCATCCTGGACTACTGTCTGTTCTTCCAACTGTGGCATACACGATTTGCGTGCATGATTTAAATAAACAAATGTCTGTGCGCTACATCAGGATGAAATTGCCTAAGGAAGCACCGTTTTAGTGACGACATGAGGTACTTCGGAACACTGAAGAAAGGACTTACTCAAACTATGTGGATGCTGACCTAGAGGAATAGGTGACAGAAAAGGGCAACTGGTCTTTGATTACTCTTGTACGAGGCTCAACGTGTTGACCGCTACTCTTAAAACCTGCTTTTGAGAAAGGGGATGCCATTCTTCACCTATAACCTCTCATCATGGCAGGGTCTTTCCTTATTGGGAAGGAGTGATTGCTTTTATTTCAAAACGGCAATTATGAACTATGGGGTCTTCTCGACATTATGTAGCAACACGAAAATGTTGCGAACTGTTCTGTCAGGAATTAGCTTCCCTGAAAGACCACACACTTGGGGCCATTGTTAGAAGACCATGTCTGATGATCCATTCAAGATTCAAGTTACGCAATAGTTAGACTTGCACGCTTTCTAACAGTCTTTGGATCCTACGCCGATCCGGATAATTCGGAGCCCTGTTGCCGTTTCTAACCACGGCTAAATGGATCATTCGGATAATGACATATATGAAGTTTCCGTATCTTAGCATTATCCAGAACACTTTTCACTAAACGAACTTCGGGATGATTCAGATAACTGATTTTCTTCAATTCGACTATCGGATGTCGGATTTGAAAACGAAATATTGGACTCCTGATTAAAATCAGTTATCTGAATCGTTCCAAAATTCATTCTAGCAAAGATTGATTTTATCTGAATCACACTAGGATCCTGACTTTTTAAAAATGCCATTGTTCAAATGGACTATTTATCCGAGATTTGCAAAAAATGACGGATGTGAATTACCCGGATCGGCGCTGGATCTAATTGTCTACTGCCTATTATGGAATACTCTGTCGGAAAATATTAGAAAGGAACACCTCCGTCGCCTACCTTTGTTCTGATAACTTTCGCCCTATTGGAAAATGTTTCCGAAAGTTATCAGAAGGAAGGTAAATCCAATAAAGGTCGTAAAAGAGGGCTGAGGCTCTTCATTTTCGTTCTAGCACGCACAAGGTTGCATGCACACACTTAGCGCTCGAGTGCGTGATGGGTTTTGAAAAGTCAGTGGTGCTGCTCACTCCAACACTTCGACAAGTTGATCAACAGGGGAATTAGGGGCCACTGTTGAATTAAGGAAAATAAATGCTGAGCGATGACGAAGCCTCTTTCCCCTAAAGAGCATCATTTGCCTTCTTGCTGTGGGTTAACAGCACTCCCACACACTAAGTCGTTTCTCCTAGAGATTAAGACAGATCAATTCCAGCTCGGGTTCCTACAGTGGTGAGGAAAAAAGCTCTTTTGCCAGCTTAAAACCTCGATGGCAAAGGTAGGATACCTTTCTTGAGACCGGAGATCCCATAGAGTATCCGATCACATCCACACGTCGTCTCGTAAATTCCGCTACAGCTTGGATGAACCACCGCACCTAAAATATAGCTATAGGCATCGCGTTCTAAGAAACCAGGGCATGTTTCAACCCAGCAGCTCTTTTTTGTCCCAACGCATCCTTCCATGAACTGTTACCCAAATCGTTTCACTTGAAGTTCTTCCTGCCGAATTTTCTTTCGAGGAAGTGGCTCTCTTTTTTGCATACGTATTATTATTACTATTACTATTACTATTTCCGCATATCATCATTTCGTGGCCTCTTTTGCATTTATTAAAATGGCACAAGCCGCGAATGCAGCCAAACTCCTATTGCCACAAAGAGTGGAAGACGGAACAATCAATCCCTATTTGGGATGCATCACGCATTGCACTTTTACAGCATATCACAGCAGCCGACTGATTGCATGTTTGGCTGGGGAATGAATTACTATGGCCAGCCGATAAACAAGTCAGCGTTTTGTCCTTCCCAGAGATGACCCGGGAGGGCTGGGCGAGAAGCCCGAACCATGCACTTCGATTGGTGGTGCAGACTACATCCGGCGCCTGCTTCAATTGCTCTACCACGCGCCAGTATTTCCATATGCTAAATAACAGACTTTGGCAGCTGCAGCAGTAGTGAAGAGCTTTCTAAGTACTCAATCCCCACAATCAAAGGAAAGTATTGGGCGAGATTTCAAAGCGAACTCGGAAAGGGAGATGCGGAGTCTATTGCACGTAAATTTTCACAAAGTCTTCCTCCTTTTCATCTTCTCTTTCTTCGTAGGCGCGCTGAAGGTCGTTTTCCAAAGTCTGCGTCGTTTTCCTTGCGGGGAGAACAATGTGGGAATGTTCTGCCTAGCCTTTGTGACCACCAGACCTCCAGACTACCCTTTAATGGTTGATTGTTCTCGGCCAAGTGAGGGCACAAAGCGGCCGGTGACGGGCAACGCCTCGATTGTTGACACCTGTGTTGGAGAGGAAGGAAAACCGCTGGGTTGAAAGGTCACGGACATTTTTTTGAAAGCAGTGAACTGAACGCAAAGTACCGCTGACTACAACACTATGATTTATGCTACTTCGTTCAAGGCAGTACGTGACGTGGAAGAAGAAATCGATCTCATGTCTCCTGACTGTAGTGACAGCTTTTTGCTATTACAGTTGTTGTGCTTTTGTTTTTTCAAGAGAATTCCGACATTTTTCAGGATTTTTCTTCAATCGGCGCGTGGAGCGCAGCTGAAGATGCCGCTGTCGCGTGCACCCGATACCAGGTTCTTCGCTCGAATTTCCCGCCCAGGCCAACCAAGCCTACTATTTCTCTGAGTTTGGTGACAACTTGTCTGGGAAGGATGGTGGATAAAGGATAAAGGACGGCGTTACTCAATCCCTTCTGGGATGCGCCAGCGCATTCTACTTCTACGGGATGTCGTGGAGGCGACATGAATGCGTATTTGGCCATACAATGACTTGCGGTGGCCAGCCGAAGAACAAGTCAGCGCTCTATCCTTCGCAGACAAGTCTGGTACCAATTCACCGACCCCGGAGGGATGGAAGGCTTGGTTGGCCTGGGCGGGAAATCCGAACCAGGAACCTGGTATCGGGTGCACGCGACAGTCGCGCCTCCTCCTACTGCGCTACACGCGCCCGAGGATGGTGACTAACTCTTTATAGGCGGGGTACCGCGATTTATTGTATAGGTCAAATACGCAGGCGAATAGCCTCCGCGACATCCCACAGTAGTAGAATGCGTTGCCCACCTCAAAAGAGATTCAGTAATTTCGTGTGGCACATGTCTTTTTGGGCCTGTTCATTCTTCGCGACAAGAGCGACAAAAGCGATTGGAGCGACGGATGTAGTATGGTGTACGTAAATAATTACGCATTTCACACTATATTCGTCGCGGACGGAGTGTGGAGTACGCGATTATTTACGTACACCACACTGTGTCCGTCACCCCAGTCGCTCTTGTCGCTCTTGTCGCTCTTGTCGCGAAGTATGAACAGGCCCTTAGGCAAACAGCAAGCGTGCGGGAACGGCCAAAACACCGACCGTAATTGCGCACCACGGGACCCGGCTCCGTGGTTGGCTGCCGCGGTTACGCTGGAGCCATGGCACGTTCCCGCACCTCCGCTGCGCTCTTGCACACGCTTCCTGTGCGCCCAAACGGCATGTACTCGTCGTCCACTATGCTACCCTTTATTTTCTTCAGAAGGTCAAAATTACCTGTTTTATGTAGTCGCACTTCATGTCAACCAGCGGTGCGGCTGTTTTCCCACCGTCTCCGTATGTGGTGGCGTAGACTTCAGATGGAGCCCAACCTGACTAAAGCTCTGCTTTCGTATAACTTTTAAACAAGCTTAAAATGCACATGTGCTTGGCATATTCTGCATTTTCAACACAACAAAAATGCTAAAATTTAATTCCGAAATGGGAAGCAATGGAAGTGGAGAAAATTAGCGATGGCCCAAGACAGGATTGGAAGACGCACATCCTACCTTCCGGACTTACTAGCAATAAGAGCTAAGGTCTGGGATAAGATGTACGGTTGTATTCCTTGCACAAGCGAACACCTTTGGTCTTATCATCCAGTACATTTTTGAAATGTCATAATACCCGAAGCTCCACATGGTACACTTGAAGCAATGATCCCTTTCTGATCACGTCTCAGAAAATGCGCACGCTGTTTGAATGGACATGAAATTCCTACCCCTGATGTTTTTCTGAAGCTCCTTTTGCCTAACTTTTAGGTGAAAATGAGGAAGCCTTGTGTGTTAGATGGTGAACACGCGTCACGCACTTCTATGCTGCCTTGCGATGGCCACTTGATTGAGATTCTAAATGCCCTTAACACAAATTTTATCAGAGAGCGGTCTATTTTTTACGGGCGCGATGTTGCAGAACGTTGAATTTGAACAATTTTTGAGCAACCAAATAAATTTCAAATATTAAATAAGCATTTAAATAAATATGTAACATTTCCTAGAATATTTATGCAATTTGGAGCCAGTACTACTACCTAAAGCTAACCTAAAAATTGAACAGTCACATTACTTCCCTTTCAGGAGTTTCTTGGCTCAAACACTGGATATTTTAGTAGAGGAGCTTTCGCAAAGAATGCAGGATTCTTAATTTCGCGGCGTTACTGGACCTTGGATTTGAAGAACATTTCAGATTATCGAAGACCATTGTGCACCGCTTTGGGCCGAAGCTATTGCTTCACAGTGTGTCTCGTCTTCGAATGATCACATTGCCAACCCGTTTTCCAGTAAACAAATGAGTCTCTTGAACCTAACACTGGTATCTTGAAAGTGAGGGCATCAGAACAAATGCTGCCATCACTCAGTAATCGTCATATTTTTCGCGACCCCATGACCATATCTTCTCCTCTTCTTAACACAAAATTGGGGCTATTGCAGATGAGCAAATTCCATCATAGTCGAGATTTAGTGTGTCTGCCGAACTTTTAGGCTAACATGAAAGCAGTGGCGTTGGTTCAGCCTTTTAAAAATACTCTTATAGTTAGGTAAACAAAACTTCCGCCTGAATTCAGAGCCAAAAAATCCTGCAGACTTCCAATGAAGTCCGAGGTGCTGCATTACCAGTTGAGCAAACATCGTGATTTCTTGGACGACTGTGGGGCGGTTTCAACCTAAAAATATCATCTTGTCCGTGCTATGTCAAGCAGACCAATAACCTATACATCTTCCCTGTAGTTGGAGGGGTAAGAATTTTGTGCTCAAGTTGTGTGGCTGTTGTTGTTGTGGATAACCGTTAAACGAATAATGAGATAAAGTGAGAGTTGCCTGAAAACTAGGGAGGCACTAAAACGCAAATGTACCGAACAAACATGCCTTAAGAAGATGTTGTCGCTGTGCTTCGAATGTTCCGGCAGTGTTTGTGATTCCGTGAACAAGTACCACGGCTTGTTGCCTGAATAAACATCTTCATTAAGTTTACAGTATGAATTTGGAAGTTCCTATGGAATCATTTGTAATGTACTCAATATGCTGCGTAGTAGAGTGGAGGTCAGAAAGAGAGTCGTTGCAGGTAAAACAAAATATTAGGTTGTCCCATATGTCTTCGCCGTTTTTTTCAACGATTCACTGCAGATTTCGCCGGCGGTCTCTTGCAAAGCGCCACAAAGCTTTCGAAAGAGAATGATTTGCTCTATCAGAACCTGTATTGCATTTCTTTTTTCGTCATGAATTTTGTCAATTTTTAGGTCGTTGAAGTGAAAAGTGAAAAAGTGAAAAGTAGCCATTAGAGCACTTGTTCTTTCCGCTTAGGTTTGTAATTTTTTGCGCAATTTTTTATAGCATTTGGAAGACAATGTTCTGTACTACAAGAATATGTGTTAGTGCTATTTGCTCATTTACCCTTTATTGATTTTTAGGTCATCAAATTGGGACGTCCAAAGGAGGATGGTTATTTTGCCGAGAGCTCCTGCTCTGTTGTTGGACTTTATGAGTTGGTGTTATATGTCATTCGAAAGAGAATGTCTTGCTCTATAAGAATCTGTGTCGCGTTTATTGATTTCTATTGAATATCAACAAAATGCCAAAAAGAGAGAAATCGTCTTCACCAACAACTCCTTCTCCTTCTTCAGTTGTTGATATTCGACAGAAATCAGCGGGAGCCAATAAACGCGACACAAATTCTTACTGGGCAAGACATCTTTTTCCAAACGACATAAAACACCAAGCAAAAAAGTTCTACCACAGAACCGGAGTTTCGGTAAAAATTCGGACGGGAAAGTCGGAATTCCCAATTTGATGGCCTAAAAATCAATAAAGCGCAAGTGAGAAAATAGGACCAACACATATTCTTTTAGTACAGAACATTGTCTTCCAGGTGCTATAAAAAACTGCGCAAAAAATTACAAACCTAAGCGGAGAGAACAAGTGAAAATGGCTACTTTTTCACTTTTCACTTTTCACTTTAACGACCTAAAAATTGACAAATTTCATGATGAAAAAAGAAATAAAGAGATGCAATACATGTTCTGATAGAGCAAATCGTTCTCTTTCGAAAGCTATGCAGCGCTATGCAAGAGACCGCCGGCGAAATCTGCAGTGAATCGTTGAAAAAAAAACGGCGGGAACTTATGGGACAACCTAATACAAGCGTGTTCCTATTCAATAGCGAAGAAGTAGAGCAGATTTTTCTAGTCCCACGAGAAAACAAAGGCATCAAGTAAACGGTTCGCTTCGACGGAACCGGGATCTGTAATAGCCGGAGGGGGCACATTGTTTTTGTACTCTCCATTCCCTCCCTTGAATTTGTCGAAATGTTCCACTCGCTGTCTCATGACATTCACGGCTTTTGGGCAAATTCAAATGAGGTATCCATGTGGCGTGATACTGCAGACGCAACTGTACCTTTTGGTTGCCCCCCCCCCCCCAACTAGGATAGATCCCGGAACCGCTTTACACGTCAGGGAGTAAGACCTTGAGCAGAATAACAACCAAGAACTGCTATGTGGGTTCGTTAAGAGAATGAAAAAGCTGTAGAAGGAACGACAACGCCATTGTTTCAATTCATTTTTAGGACTCTTCTAGGGTTTGGTATTGAAGGAGGAGTATTATTTTCGATGGATTTGGAGCACTGAGGACAAAAACATCTACCATTTCCAGTTCGAAAAGCAGTAACAGTTCACGAAACGAAACACGTGGTTGCTATTGTATAGGAAGCCGAACAGGGATCATCCATCATCAAAGCGAAAACTTGGCTGTCTTTCCAGCTAAGTGAAATCAAACGACCCTTTTCATGGACGACGCTTCTTGTGATAGCTGTCACGTTTCAAGCAGCGTGGTGGTTTCTCGAGATACGAAAGGCGTCTTTTCCTCACCCTGCATTCATTATTTTGCCAGTGTTATACAGTTGAGTAGTGAAGTGACCAATTCTAGGTACCTGCTGTTGTGAAAAATAATCATGCATCTAAGGACTGTGTCAACTATGCGAGCTCCCATAAAGTTGAAAACTTTTGGCAGCGATGTAAAACGAACGAAATGAAAGGTGTCAGCGTCAAAACTCAATTAGAGCAGCTCTATAAGGTCAAAAAATCAAACCAACGCAGTTCTGGATCCTGGTTGATGATTTCCTCCACCGTAACTGCCGTGCGGTCCGATGTCGCGTCGAGCCATCCGATCCGCGAACGGCTGAAGTTAAGTCGGAATAGTTTACCAGCAAGGCGCACTTTCATTTTAATGATAGCGGTATTCTGCTAAAGTGTGCTCCGCGACGATCTGTAACCACTACTCTAATGTAATGCGCTCGAATACGGCTGCCACCAGTATTGGTTGGCCGTTCTCGACTATTTTTTGTGTAACTTATTGTTAGAGTGCAATGGGAGGGGTTAGTTCAGTGGGATTAGCGTCGGTCATCGCTTGCTCACTGAACCGACTCAGAATTAGGGAAGTGCTACCAGACTAGTTTGACTAGCTCATCTGACTGCTGGCTGCCTCCACGATGTCCCTCGAAACAGACTGCTTCGCACATCGTAGCCATAGAATAGTTCAGACCGATTAACGTCTTTTTTATGTTTTGACTTGGCTAGCATTTAACATTAGAAGCTGAAATAGTCAGTGTTGTTGGGGAAATTTATCGAGAGCTAAAATAATGGATCAGCAAATATTTGATTCTTAAATGGGTAGACCTTTTCGGCAACAACATGTTGTATACTACGTGATAGCACAGAATTTAAGCGCTGTCTTATTGGAACAACCATGTGTTTACACTGCTTGTGCATTGTTCACATTCAAAAAGGACTTTTTTGTGTTCGGAAAGGGTTGATGTATCTTGTGCTTCTGCTCTTTTGTGCTCCACTTTACGCTAATGTGTTTTTGATCGGTTTCTTTTCGATTTTAAGACAAAAACTCAAGAGTTTCCCCTTTGTCATGCCTCCACATAAAAGTGCTCCTCGTCCAGTGACTTTATGATTATGTATTTCTGAGGCGGTGGATAGCGCAGTCGGAGGAGGCGCCGGCTTTCGCTCGACCCGATTCCAGGTCCTTTGCTCAGGTCTCGCCCACGACAACCAAGCCTTTCATCCCTTTGGGGTCGGTGAATTGCAGCCTTACTTGTTTGGGAAGGTTACAACACTGACTTGTTTATCGGCTGGACACTGCACTCCTAGTGTATAGGCCAACATAGACCCTTTATCCTTGCCCTTTATTTTCGAGCAGCACATACTGCCTATTACGAGTTTTGGTAATCATATGAAGCTGTGTTGTTACAGCATGTTTTGTTGCGACCAAACTCTTGAGCCAGGTGGAACTCGAAGCCGGACCTTCTGCTTTCCGGGCAGCGATGCTACGCCTTGAGCTTTGATCGCAACAAAACATCCTGTAACATCATATAGCCTTTATATCAGTGCTTCCGGACCCAAAAAATGTGTAAAACATATGTAAAACTGTAATACTGGGGGTGATGGTGGTATTATTAGGTTGGAAAAAAAGTTTTTTCATTTTTTTCAAAGATTTATTACTTCACAACTACAAAGTCAAATCAATTGAGATAAACTCTATTTTGTTCCACTACACTTCTCCAAAGACTGGGTAATTTTCCAATTCCTCTCGCTTAAAAGACTGCAGTTCTGGAGTCGAACCATTGATGAATCCAATTTTTGAGGTCTTCATCCGTTCCAAAATATTTCTCTCCAATTTCTTGCTTGAGAGCACGGAAGAGACGGTAGTCGGCGCGAACAAGGTTAGGGCTATACGGTGGATGTGGCATTACCTCCCAGCCCAGCCCCTTTATTGTTTCTCTTGTGAGTCTTGCAACATGTGCTTTTGCATTGTCATGTAGGATCACCACCTTTGAATTTTCGAGCCTCTTTTCTTGGAGAGCTGCAGCGACTTTGTGGAGTTGGCCACTGCATGTGGCAGCAGTAAGTGTCTCTCCACTTCTGAGAGTTTCCCGATAAATCACTTCTCTGATATCCCACCAAACACTCAAGAGAATCTTCCTTTCGTGAACATTGGGCTTGAGATCAGACTTAGGGCTCTCTCCCTTTTGTACCCATTGCCTTTTCCTCGGAAGTTGGCACACAGAACCCAGGACTCTTCGCCTGTCACAATCCGCGGAAGAAACGATTTTCTTCCTTATCTGGACAGAACAGAAGCAGCGATGGAGAGCCGTCGACCTTTCTGAGTGTCTGACAGGGCATGTGGAATTCAAGCTCCAAATTTCCATGAAAGCCAAGATTCTTCAGATGGATTCCTACTATCCTATGAGACACTTCGAGCTTCTCTGCCAGCTGACGTGTCGTCTGCCAACTATCGGTACGAAGAAGGTGGAGTAATTCAGTGTCGTCCTATTCAGTTGGCCTTCCTGACCATGCTTTGCCCTCAGTGAATAATCTCCCTTTAAATACTTTCCGCACCACTCATAACAGGCGCGATGAGTAGTAGATCCCAAGCCATATATATGGTTAATTTGGTCTGCTGCCTGACGTGCTGTGGATTCTTTAATGAATTCATGAAAAATGCCGTGCTGAAAACGGCCATGAGGTAGATCTGGCATTGAGTTCGGAAGATTGGATGGATAACGAATTACAAGAAGAGTCTTGACCTGTGTCCGTGTGCGAACGGTAGACAAGTGTGATAGGATTACGAAATCAGCAATCAACATTGGCTAGTGCGTTTACAAGGGGAAGGGTAAAAAAAATTTCGAAGTGTGAAGAGACTTTTTTTCCAACCTAATACAATTCAGCCACTCATATGTCGTCTGCGAGAGCGGAGAGCCTCTAGCCATTTTGACCGGTTCGTTGTGGTGAGAGGTCGATCTGTAGGAACGTAGAAGAGTCCAGCAATAACCCGCAGAAAGAATGTGCTGAATCTCACGAAGTAATTAACGCCTTTGAACCGTCCGGAAAGGATTCCTTTGTTGAGCAAATTCCTATGGCTTCAACCCACACGGACTCAGCTGACCTTAAAGAAAACAGCGCAGGGTTGGGACACATTACGATTTGCAAGGGCGACTTTTTATACGAGAGAGCGGCGGAAGATGAAGCAGGTAGTTTGATGGGTCGCAGTGATACAGCAAAGGCGAGCGAAGTGCAGAAGTGCAGGGGCGCTTTTTGTTAAGCCTTCGTGTAAATAAATAAAAAGAAAAGAAGAGAAAAGAAATGCAGTCGTACAAAGCGCCGGCAAGACGGAAGCGCAGTTGCCGCGAAGACTATCTCAGCGTAGGAATGTGGAACTTTGGAGCTAACATAGGAGAAGTGCCGGAAGCATCTGACCTCACGTTGAAAGCTGGGGCTGCCTCTCAAGCATAGTCACTGCTCGTCCAGTTCCGATTACGTTTACTTGTAATGTTGCGCACAAAATGTGTTGCAAACAGGGCCCGGATTTGTCAACGACTTACAGCAATTTAGCAGAGCAAATACAGCCGAAGTTCCTGACAGCGTGGCTTACCAAGCGAAATCGCGAAGCACTTTGCCGCGCTATCAGGGATCTCTGTTGTATTTTTTCTGTTAAATTGCTGTAAGTCGTTGATGAATCCGGCCCAGGAGCAAACAGAGCGCTGACAAACATACAGCTGTGCTGCTGGCCAGAACAGCGTCGTGTTTAAACAGGCGAATATGAACGAACGGACACGGATACAACTGCTTATTCTTGTTCTTAATTGATCAGGTCAAACATATTGCATTTCGTGTTCCATACACAGAGTGTCTCAAAAAAATGTATTCACTGTTTGAAAGGGGACAACTTCTCTCACAGTAAAGGTACTGAAGACGTTAAGGACTCATATGAAAGCTTAAGAAATTAGAAATATTCTGCGCCACATGAGTGGTATGGACTGCGCCATGCAGTCGTCTGAAATTTTCCATTTTACTTTCGATTGATTGTGTTTCGCTTGAATACATGGTTTAATTTCTTCAAAAAGTGGCCATTTCGGTAGACTTGTGCTTATTTTAAAGACTAAAACTTTATTACACATTATAGATTGCGAAAAATGGAAGGTATTCTAAAAATAAAGGTGCTATGTGAAGGGTTGTAACATTGCTGCTAGTAAAGCATTTGGAGATGTTTGAGACTCACATAAAAGCGCAAGGCGACGGGATTACTGTGGCGTGCAAATAGTCAAGATTGCGCCATGCTCCTGCCTGAAACCTTGCATTCCAGACTCGATTGACTGTGCATGGGCTGAATGCTTGTTACAATCCTGTTTCTACTTGGTCACATTAACCTGTGCTGTGCTTCTTTTAACGTTTTCCGTCGTCCAGTAGCTGCAATTATGCCAACCTCTCCATTCAGCTTAAATGTTGCTTCATTCGTCCACAGAATGCGTCTTGTAAAATGCGGCTCCTGCTCACATTTAAATCGTGCAATCAATAAACTCTCATGTAACGTCCTTCACGAGGTTCTCAAGTTCAAAACGTTAAAAGAAGCACAGCCCAGGTTAATGTGACCAAGTAGCAACAAGAGCGTAACGAGCCTTCATCCTATGCACAATCAATCGAGTCTGGAATGCAAGGTGTCAGGCAGGAGCATGGCGCAATCTTGACTATTTGCACGCCACAGTAATCCGGTCGCCTTGCGCTTTCATGTGAGTCTCAAATATCTTCAAGTGCTTTATTAGCAGCAGTGTTACAACCCTTCACATAATACCTTTATTTTTTAGAATACCCTCCATTTTTTGCAAGCTATAATGTGGAGTTAAGTTTTAAGCTCTAAAATAAGCACAAATCAATCGAAACAGCCATTTTGTGAAGAAATTATAACATGTATTCAAGCGAAACACAATCAATCCAGTGTAAAATAGAAAATTTTAGACGAGTGCATGGCGCGTTCGATGCCTCTCATAAGTCAGAGTCAGTCACATAAGTTTCTCTTTTCTTAAACGCTCATACGAGTCCTAAACTTCTTCAGTACCTTTACTATGAACAAAGTTATCACCTTTCAAACTGTGCATACATTTTTTGAGACCTTGTATATTCAACAGCTTCACTATTCTGGTGTTCTATTACAAATATATAAACGTTACGGTGATTATTTAGCAGCGAGAAGTATGTCGACAAGCGAAATACCAATGTGACCTCTATATTATGTGCAAGGTTTTCATAGATAACGCAAAAATCTTTTTGGCTGGGTAGGTCAAGTTCTGGATTGTTGGTGATATTGAATACCTAACTTCCAAAAATCTAGTCTTTACGCACCGGTGCCCTCCACACGGTGCGTACGGTGGTCGTGAAGTGTAACATTCTCTAGCATTGTCTGCCGCAGAAAAAAAACTTAAAATAAATGAGTAAGTATACACTCATTGCCTCATATCAGGTGCCACCAATAGGCTACACGAATCAACTCATGCGGAGCTTAAACCGTTTTTTTCTCTGTGCACGCCCTCTTCTTGAGATAGTAAATATGACAGCGCGCGGTATCACCGCATTTAGAGGAGGTGTCGGCTGTCGAGCGCACCCGACGCAGGATCCTGCTTCGGATTTCCCGGGCGAGCCAAGTAAGCTTGCATGACTCTGAGATCGGAAAACTAGTGCCAGACGTGTTTGCGGAGGATATAGCACTGACTTTCTCTTCGAATGGCCACTACAAGTGATTGTATGGGCCAAATAGGCATTCAAATTGCCTCAACGAAACCATGTAGAAGCAGGATGTACAGCACATCACAAGAGGGAATTGATTAACGCCTTAAATAAATACATAAATTTGGAGCTACCCTTAATTAAATAAATATTGGGCTATCCAGTTATATTTCGAAGTCGTAATGCAATTCACCAAGTCCTAGTCCTACTCACCAAGTTTGTTGTACCTACGAGCCATCGGCGTTTTTCATTCAGGCATGGGATCAGTAATGACAGTTGTTAGCCAGCATCTGGTTGGAACGAGGGTAAGGGCAGCCCTTCGTATCTAGGAGGCGCAGTTGCCATGGAAAAGATGAAGCCGGGGTTCTTTGCAGAATCGAAATGGTAACAATCGCTTTTCGAAGTGAATAGGAAAAACCTGCCGTCCCAAAAGCATTAAGTTACGGATGTATTCGTCAATCGCTACTGGAAGGAGAAGCAAGCTAAAAGTGAAAAGTGTTAGCTGAAATCATTCGACGACAAGACGATTTCAGTTGCAAGCTTCCTGGAGGGATAATGAGATACATTGTGTTTGGCACATTACGAACAGATTTTTGCTTTGCGTCACTGCTGTTCGGTCATTGTCATTCTTCTCGAGGTTTTAACTACAGGCTGATCTCGACTGGCCAGGCATGTGCTGTGTGCATTGGACAGCGACTGTTAATATTAGTCATACAATAAAGTCTTTCATCACGAAAACGATTCAGAGGCCATATAATCATATTGCGACGAGACTTCATGAACAACTTGAAGATTATGATCATTTCTTCGAAAGAGTATGCAGAAATCATCAAGGATTGGCTTAGAGGAGGCGCCGGGGGTTGGAGAAAGTCGTTCAACTTGTCAACACCAAGGTGGTTTCACGCCAATATGAGGTCATCGACTGGGGCTGAAGTTAAGTAAACTTCCATTGCTCACGGAATCATCTGACATCCGAATGATCTGGAACAGTGGAACGGGAAGCCATTCGGCAGCGTCGAATGAACGTCCTTCTGTCTGCGCCCAATGGCCATAGAGTGGACCCATCTTCCGTGAGAAAATTTGCCGACTGCTACACAAGACGCAAGACGACCGCTCATCTTTCCACCGTCCCGTTCCCATTCCCATTGGGAACGGGTGCGAAAGAGCGACACGGTATCGCCGATCATCCTCATCGGTGTACTAATTAACGAAGTCGCTCGACTAGTACGAGAGGGTCTGCATGTGCACGCAGATTCCTCCCAAATCCTCGTTTTGCTGTCAACATCGCACTGTTCTCAAATTCTACCGCGATGATTGCTGGGCTAAGCCAAACAGGGGAAGGGCAGAACTGCTAATTAATCAGAGCAAGACACAGTTCATAAAGAAGGCTTACTGCGAGGGGAAACGAATTCATTTGAAAGGTTCTCAAATCACTGAGAAGTCGTCTTACGAGTCAAACGTTCTATGATCGTGAAGATATATGGAAAATGAGCGGGGTAAAAGGAGAAGAGCTGCCTGGGTCGACCTCCCGAAAAGCCACACATCGTTTGAATGAGTCGACCTCCAGCAGTCATATCCCACTTGCCGGTTCTGCTTACGCTCTATTGTGCGATGGAGATGTGAGACGACAGATAAAACAGAAAAGAAGCGAACTCAAAACTTCGAACTCAAACAAGAAGGACTTCGCAGCTCCAAAATCAGAAGAATTCATCATCTTCGTGACCCAGCGGACTACGCGTGGAAGGCTAAATGCTGATGGGACGGTCACAACATGAGGAGACAAAGCGAGCGATCGACGAAAAGAACACTGGCGGGATCCTGGGGGACTCCCTCGTGAAAGACCTCCAACCAGGTGGGCCGATACGTTCGTCACAAGGCTTACCTATTGGCACTTCAGTTGGGAACGAATCAAGCAGCTTGCCAGCATCACCGGGTACCAATAGCAGCAACATCCTGTATGACGATGGCGGGGCAACGAAACGGATACAAGCGAAAATGTGGCCCGCGCGACGAGTGAAAATGAGCCACCTAAGTGTCCGAGTAGGTAGGCGTAGTTTAAGCCGAATGAAGTACATCGGCTATCATCTCACGTCCCAAGATAACTATTGTCGGGGCTGCTACTACCTATATGCCAGGAAGCTGTGAAATATCTTCCTGCATAGCCTCTGCAGCTAAAAATGCCGCTTCCATCCAGCTACTTTCCCATCTTTCCCATGTGATGTGTGTTTTCTGTTCAAGTTCACACCTCTTTTAATGGCGATCAGGTTTCGTGGAAGACGAATGGATAAACGCTCGTCAATGCACTCACTCTTTGCAATGGACAAAAAAGTGGTTAGACGAGATGATCAAGACGTCTCGGATCTTGGTGCCTGTCAAAAAAGGTCATTTATAAGAACAGGCGAGCGAAGGGTGATGGCTATGTGTCTATATATAGCAGCGTTGCTATTATACAACTCCGGAACTCCTCCAAGTTCCGCTTTTGGAAAAACAATTCGTCCTCTCACTCTTGTGATAGCGACGTGATAGACTGAAACGGTCAAAAATCCAATCTTAAAAAAACTTCATACAGAAAAGTTTAGTTTCACTTCGAATAAACAAACACGTAGGGGTTTAAAAACGCAACTATTTGCAGAAAAACTCTATGTAAAAGACCAGAGCATCTATATTATTAGCTTAAAGGATTCATTTGAAAAGGTCGTTGTTATGCTTCCTGGGATTTTTTCAGAATTTTATTTAGAATTTCTGTTCTCCGGCTTAAGCCAACTTGGCTAAAAGAACTTCTGGTTGCAACCTAGTACACTGTACCTAGGACGTTCTCGAAAGCTTTCTTCAGAATCATATAAGGGCACAGTCTATAGGTAGGGTTCTTGTCGTAGCGAATCGTCATCAATCTGCCACCTTCTATTAGGTTGTCCCATAAGTCCCCGCCGTTTTTTTTTAACGATTCACTGCAGATTTCGCCGGCGGTCTCTTGCATAGCGCTGCATAATTTTCGAAAGAGAATGATTTGCTCTATCAGAACATGTATTGCACTTCTTTTTTCATCATGGATTTTGTCAATTTTTAGGTCGTTGAAGTGAAAAGTGAAAAAGTGAAAAAGTAGCCATTTGCGCACTTGTTCTCCCCCCTTAGGTTTGTGTTTTTCTGCGCAGTTTTTATAGCATTTGGAAGAAAATGTTCTGTACTACAAGAATATGTGTTAGTGCTATTTGCTCATTTGCCGTTGATTTTTAGGTCATCAAATTGGGACGTCCGAAGGAGGATGGTTATTTTTGCCGACAGCTCCTGCTCTGCGGTTGGACTTTTTGGGACGGTGTTATATGTCATTCGAAAGAAAATGTCTTGCTCTATAAGAATATATGTCGCGTTTATTGATGGAAAAGTCGGAAATCCCAATTTGATTGCCTAAAAATCAATAAAGGGCAAGGGAGAAAATAGGACCACCATATATTCTTGTAGTACAGTACATTGTCTTCCAAGTGCTGTAAAAAACTGCGCAAAAAATTACAAACCTAAGCGGAGAGAACAAGTGTGCAAATGGCTACTTTTTCACTTTTTACTTCAACGACCTAAACATTGACAAAATTGATGATGAAAAATGAAATGCAATACATGTTCTGATAGAGTCTGATAGAGCAAATCATTCTCTTTCGAAAGCTATGCAGCTCTATGGAAGAGACCGCCGGCGAAATCTGCAGTGAATCGTTGAAAAAAAACGGCGGGGACTTATGGGACAACCTAATACAAGTGTACCATCCCAACGGAAATCGAGGCAGGCTACTTTCAAAATAAGTACAACAACTTCAAGTCATATTTTCTCCTTTCGGCAGAGTGGCAGCGCCATCGAAGGAGGTGATGGCTGCCGCAAACACCCCGAATTAAAATAGTCCCGCTTAGGTGATCCTAACCTTCACCGTTTCGGTGATGGTGAATTGGCACAAGACCTCTCGAGAAGGAATAAAACACCGACCTGTGCATCGCCTCTCTATTTACTGTGTAAGAAAATATTATCGACTATTATAGCTATTTATTAATTATAACATCGATCGACAAACTATTGATTCAAAGTTCTCCACGTAATCCTGCAGAAGAATATGCTTGGAACACCCCTTCAGGGGATGATTAGCACTATCCGTTAGTCTTCCATATTTTTTTTTTGTCGAGTCCAGCCACTTAAGACTCTTCGCAACCCCAGGCACTGATTAGGAAATGATCTCATTCTGAAGGCAACAGTCGGCATGTTTCTCTCTCTTCCTGAGATACTGAAGAGCATTGGCGAATAGTGATGGATAGTGGTTGAGCCTTTAAGGACATACAGTAAACGAAAAGACGCCAGAGACTGGGAACTAAACTGCCAGCGTGCGGTTACAAGCCCAGAAGCTATGTTTCTTCAAAAGCTCAATTTTCATAGTTTAAACGATAAGAGACCACAAATAGAGCACAGATGTCTAATTCTATAGGAAAACGCGTTAAGGAAAATAGTTAAGATGGTAGCCGTCTGATTTGTGGAGAAGACATCCAACCTCGATAAATGAGAAACTGCGAAGGCTAACCTGGCCGTAGGTGTTGACGAGAAAAGCATTGAATGACTGGGAGAAGTCGGCTTGGGTGAAAGTGACCACGGCTTGGAAAAGGAGCAGCCGAGGGGCGATGGATGAGGACGGAGCTGGCATCGTCGAATGACTGCGAACAGTAGAAAACAGCAACTGCTGATCAAACCGGCTTCGGTCCGCCGGAGACGTGATGGTGCGTTACAGCGAAAGGGAACCGCCTTGCCATTCGGCGAAATTAACAGCGCCGCTTACATGGACGTGAATCCGACCCAGGCGCACTCCGAGACGTCGAGAAACTTGTCCGGATCAAAGAGCGGCGCGAGCGGACGGCACGCGATGCTGGAACCAACGCCGACCTTGCTGCGGGCACAGTCGGCACAGGTAGAGCCTCATCTGCAACCTTCTCTTCCACCAGGAAGCCTCTCTTCTCTCTATCCCCATCCACCGAGATCTTTTTGTCATGATAACGGAGCTTCTAACAAAGGAGAGAAGGTACACATAAACAAACGTGTATTCAACTCATTTTTATGTGAACCACCAATGGTAAGCCCAGAGGAAGATGGATGAACCATTTTATTGTTTTTATTATTTTATTATTTTTTAGGAACGGACGAGTTTCTGATGCCCCATTCTCGCTCAAAGGAATGAACAACTCCGAATGCTCCAGCTACGTATATCTGGGTCGCGAAGTCAATATGGCCAACGACCTAGCGCCAGAGCTGAGCAGGAGGAAACAAGCGGCTTGGGGAGCTTTCAAGAGCGTCGAAGAAGTCGCGAAGAAGATGAAGAACGTCCGACTCCGTCTCCACCTATTCAACTCTAGCCTCTACCTTTCTGCCCTAACATACGCCTCAAAGACCTGGGCTATACGAAAGCAGGATGAACACGCGATCAGCGTCGCGCAGCGTGGAATCGAGAGGACGATGCTCGGAGTGACACGATTCAAGCAAGTGGGAGAAGACCTCCGGAGCTCTGATCTTCGCCGACGTTCAAAGATCTGAGACGCTATTGCGTGGGCCAAGTTGTTGAAAATTAAGTGGGCTAATGCGCTTCGCAGAAACCCACTGGACGAGAGCCGTCACCGACTGGATTCCGCGAGATACCAAGAGAACACCAGGAGCCCACCAACGCGCTGGTCGGACTTCTTCGTGAAAGCTCTGAACGACCGATATGACGCTCTTCGTGTCCCTCGAGCGAGGAGGATCCATTGGAGCACTCTGGCACGCGACAGGGACGAATTGAGACGCTGCTAGCGCCCGCTCGAGCAACTCGATGATCAACGGGACGATAGGTGAGAAGAGATATTATTTTTATTGAAGCATTTTATAATTTGGCTAACAGATTCACTTCAGATATGGCATGTCTTCATTTCTATATATCCAATCGCAGAGTTGTCATATTTTTTTTTGCTTGTTGATGTTGTTGTTCTGTTAATGGCTTAAATAAAATAGTAATAGTAATAGTAATAAAAGTGCGGTCGGGCGTTGCCATGGAGTAGGATTACACCTTTTCTTTTGATCAGAGCCTGGTAAACTGGATGCAATTTTTGGTGCATTTTTTGAGCTCCTCGCAGCGAAACGGTAGCAGGTGAAATCCTACATACCTGTTCTCATTGTACCCCGCTGTGATGACATCGCCCGGAGCCAGGAATGTGTGGCGGATCAAATCGGCTGCTGAACTGATCATGACTCTTCTTTGGTGCAACGTCGGCTTTGAGAAATGCTTCGGACCTTCGTAGTGGTCCACGCGTTGACGGGAACGTCGTCGATTGTTATAGAGAATCCATTTTCGTTACACGTCACAACAGGCTAAAAAAGGATCGCTTTTGTTACGTAGAAGAAGAGACACTTTTCGAGATTACGAGATTGGTGATGGAGACCGAAGAAATGGAGGCAGAGGGACGGTAATAAATAATGGATAAAGGACGGCGTTACTCAATCCTTGTTGGGATGCGCCACGCATTCTACTTCTACGGGATGTTGTGGAGGCGACTTGAATGCGTATTTGGCCATACAATGACTTGCGGTGGTCAGCGCTCTATCCTTCCCAGACAAGTCTGGTAACAATTCACCGACCATAGAGGGATGAATGGCTTGGTTGGCCTAGGCGGAGGTCCGAACCAGTAGTCTGGTATCGGGTGCATGCGACAGCCGGCACCTCCTCCTGCGCTGCACGCGTCCTAGGAACGGTAATAATTGCGTACAATGGCACAAAAAAAATGTGCCTTCGAACGATGTATAACACTACTGTGGTCGTATAAGACTTTCTTTAGTGATCAATGCTGTATCATAGTAAGTACTGGGACGGTTCTATTATTGCACCAACCTAATTTTTTCCTGTGCGATAAATGCTTCAAATGCAGAAATGGCACTTTTTGGCATTTGACGATTCCGTTGCATGCAGGACTACAGAATTCTAGCTGTTGGAATACTTAAACTAGCTTCTCTTTGGCAGAAATGTGTTGATTCTTTTGATGGTTATTTTAATTGAAAAGCTGTCCTTTAGAACGGGTTTCTGTATGTCAAATTAGTTGCTCCAAAGCGGCCATTATTTTTGTACCATCCTATCACTAGATATGCTTCAGATCGAAGATGTCGTTTAATAGTTTTTGTGTTTGTGAGCTGCATAATACGATGCGATGAGTGATGTGTTAGCGAAATCTCATCGGCATCTCTTATCGGATCTTATCAGTCGTCCAACTAGAAACAAGAACTAGAAACCCTCACCATGTGTTACAATTTTAGATGTGCCAGTTGAGTTGTTCGCTGGCTCATTGTACGCTTGGTTCAGAGCGGAACGTTCCTTAGAGCAAAACAGCCGAAACCTGTTATCTTAGCCTTTATTTATGTGCTGCATAACGGCATTTTTCCAGCCTTTAGTATTATACATGTCCATTCAGTTTAGTTAGAAATGGCTGGTCTGGAACGGCCCCAATTGACAAGTTACATCAAAAGTTTCCAACTTCGAAAACTTGTGTCAAATGTTTTAAGCCCGTTCGAAATATGTACAAGGGTACGTAGACTCCTGAAGATGTTCCATGTAGGAGGTTCCTTACTGTCTCACCGTAAAAATCTTTTAAAAGGCTGACTTAACAGAATATACTCAAGCCTGCATTCATATCCTTATTACTGGCGATAAAAATTGCTTAATATGAGTTTGGCACTGGGTTTTTAGGGGTGGCAGGTACTCAACGTCCAAAAATCCTGCGCCATATTCAGTGTGACGTGTTCATGAATGGGCGGTAGGAGTAGTGCTTCCCTAACGCTATCCACCAGGTAGAGCATGCATGCAATGATAGAAAAATGTCGTCGTAACGCTCTCTTCTTTACAGACAGTAGTTGCGAAAAACCTCCTACAAGGCGCTTCATTTCATATTTCAAGAGTAGTTCAAGTTGCGGTCTTTTCTTTTCTTTTCTTTCTTGATATTGTTTGTAATATAGTTGCTCCTGAGAACCCAGCTTGGTTTAATACCTTGCATTTGAACCCATGCGTATTTAGTGGTAACTGTGAGTGGTAATTGCTGTCTTTACTCCATAGACTTGAGCGCACCCTCTCATGTGCAATAAGTAGATAAAGAATAAATGAATCTGAGCAGGTAAAATGTACACCGGACCGGTGCTTGGCAAAATTGACAGAGATCTGCGGTAGGATTTGCATTCAAATCCATGTTCTTCCATCAAATGTTATGAAACGACTCAGCTCAAGCGCCCGATATCTCTTTCTTTAGCTGTTGTGCTGCTATCTTACGAAGCTAAGAGAGAAGCTTCGAAGAAAAACTGCTAGGCGCTCATCGAGTCTTCTGCCGAAGTATATTCACAGCCATGGGTGCCATAAATAACTTTACACCGCCAACAAGGCCTCTAACACCGACCCTTAAGGAAGGCTCAAGTACGAAGAGAATCGTTGCCAAGAAAAAAGGCAGTAGCAGCCTTAAAAATAACAAAAGGTATGCATGGCTTTACAAAAAAGGTGAAAAAAGGTCGTCAAGCAACACTTTGGTAACATGGGTGAAGCTCTTGTCTAAAAAATTCATTTAAAAGTTAATGATAAACCCCTAGTATTCCGTTGCTATTCATTTCCTTGGGGATACGCCACCCATTAACGTAACGCGTATTATCGCTTTAAGAAAGGCCCTCCTTACTGCTGGAAATGAAACCCGGAACTGCTCTCGCCGGCCTCGAACACCCAGCGGGGGCTTATTCCTCGCGGATTTCAACGCGTTCGGAGATCGAAGCCATGAAAGAATATCCTAGAACGTCTCGAACCACGACGAACATATCAAAGCCAATTGTGCTTCCGGCGCCGCTGTGTCGACTATTTCGCCTACGACAAATCCGAGGCCTACATATACGAAAGTATTCTAAAAACCACAGTGAACAAAGTGCAAACTAAAAGTCCCCATAAAAATCTGCAGATTGGACAAGTGTTGGAACAAGCTATAAGAGGATGAGCTGCCTACAAGAAGCGGAGTTTTTTACTCTGAATGCATTTCATCCTCACCATCCAGCAGGTAAATTGGACAATGTAAAAGAGGTTCAGTACAATGGGAGGGTTTTTGATAAAGCCAGGGTAATTTTGGAGACGAAATTGAGATCAGATGCAATTTTGAGCACATCTGCGTGAACTAAAGCGTAATGAAAGTGTTAAACGACCTTACCGTTTAGTTTTTTTTTCGGAAAAATAATGATTTTGCTCACCTTATGGCGCTATTAAAAAGAGGGTCCGCGCAAGCTCTCCCAAAAAACGTTGCGATTCTCCCTTGATTAGCAGCAAAAAGTCTGTTCACGTACGGATACACACATTTCAACGGTGCAATAAAAACAGTTGCAGAAAGCGCGCATATCTCCACTTCGCTATTTTATGTAAGCTGCATTTACGTCATCAATAAAAAGGAAAAACGAACGTCGAGTTTGACTTTGAATACACTTAAAAATTGGCGCTTGCCTACACATTAAAAGAAGCTCAAGCAATTCTCATCCGATAAAAAAGATTTTTTTGGACATTTTAAAAGTGTGTTCACTTTTCGGCGCAAATGAATTCAAAAAAAATCAAGGAATGTCGTAGAGAATTCTTCTTTGACAAAAAATATATTAACCTTACAAAAAATATATATTAACCTTGGGCACGTGGAGCGCAGTCGGAGGAGGCGCCGGCTGTCGCCTGCACCCGATACCAGGTTCCTGGTTCGGATTTCCCGCCCAGGCCAACCAAGCCTTCCATCCCTCCGGGGTCGGTGAATTGGTACCAGACTTGTCTGGGAAGGATGAAGCGCTGACTTGTTTATCGGCTGGCCACCGCAAGTCATTGTATGGCCAAATACGCACTCAACTTGCCTCCACGACATCCCGTAGAAGTAGAATGCGTGGCGCATCCCAGAAGGGATTGAATAACGCTGTCCTTTATCCTTTTATATTAACCTTCTTGAAGTATATGAAATCGGAAAAAATTGGGTCGCACAAGCCTCACCGACATTTTCGCAGCGCTGTAATTTAGTTCGTTCATGAGCTACACCGTTGTGCTTTAGAGCACTTTAAAAACCTTGTGCTGCCTGCAAAAAATTTCGAGTTGCAACCGGAAAGATTCGAACTTGATAGAGTTATTGCGCTACAAACTCGCCCGTGCGTCCGTTTGCCAGCGGTCGCTCCATTCAATTGATAGGTTCAATTCCATATGCATTATTCACACCGTACTCTAAAGCCTTCCCGGAACAGAGTACAGCAATTCCTGAGTAGAGCGGCTGGAAATGTCTGACAAAACTCCCCAAACGCTCACTCCACAAGCTATCGCGTACACTCAATTGATAGGTTCGATTCTAAATATAAGCATTGTTCACGGCGTACTCTAAAGTCTCGCCGTGACAGAGTAGAGCAATTCCTGAGTAGGGCGGGCGGAAATTTCCAATCTAATCTAATTTCAAACGGTTTTATCGTAAAAGCATTGCGCACGGCGCACTCTCCCTTCTCGCTTCATTAAACCTCTTTATTTGTATAAGCTGCTGTAAGTGTGTGCATTAAAGCACCTAAAGAGGGTAAGTTTTGCTTCTTGGCAAGGCATTTGAACCGCTTCCGCTCACTCGACTGATAGGTTCATCCCAATACGCATTGCACACGGCGCACACTTAAGTCTCGCCGGGAGAGATTGGAGCAATTCCCGAGTAGGGCGGCTGCAAATTTCTGATAAAATTCTACAAACGGTTCGAAATAGTCTTGAAGGCCTTACATTTTCTAGTAAGAAAAGATAGAAGCGGAGTGGACATGTTTCCGCCCATTCGATTGATAGGTTCGATCCTATATGCATTGTGCACGGCGCACTCTCGTAGCATTCCAGGAATGGCAGAGCACTGACGACGCACGCCGTGCTTGAGATACTTCGAAAACACTGCACGTCACATGCACTTCCTGGAAAATAAGGTGCTCTAATCGCAAAAGCCTGCTGCAGTCATTTTTTAGGCCACCCACGGCGAAATCGCGGTGGTCTGGTAAAGTTTTATATACGTTTATGCAGATCTCGAGGAGGCAAATCGAACGGTGCCAACAGTTTCTCAAACAACTTAAAATTAAAGGAGTTATGAACATGCGACGGTTTGCGACGGGTTTTTCCGTCTTTTTGACCGCGCGACGGGGGCGGTATTGTACATATCTTTGGGTGTGAGAACAAGCTTAAATATATTATAGTAAGTAAGCTCGCAAGAGACTTACGGGAAATCATCTATCGTGTACCTTTGTCATCTGTGTATCAAAAAGTTATGGCGGTGTTTTGATGAAATCCACAGAGGTTTTACAGATGTTTATTAGCTGTTTATTAGCTTTGTTTATTAGCTTACCACCTTTCCCGATCCAGCGCTAGATCAGGGTAAACACCAGTAATCTTCAAGTCCGCATGTAACGTATCTAACCAGCGCTGCTTCGGGCGCCCTCTAGGCCGCTTTCCTATTACCTAGAAGATAAGGCCTATCCTGCGGACGGTGCCTTCCCTTACACGCAGAACGTGGCCGTACCATCGCAAGCGAGCTTCGCGCATCTTGTCGGCTATCGGCGCGACACCGAACTTCTGCCGAATAGCATCGTTTCGAATGCGGTCCATGCGCGTGACTCCGGCCGTCCAGCGCAGCATCTTCGTCTCCATGACGCTGAGGCGCGTTTCAACTTCCCTGGCCGCAGGCCAACACTCAGCGCCGTACATCGCTACTGGCCGGACGACTGCTCTGTGTATCTTCGACTTCAAGCGCTCCGGTATCTTCCTATCGCAGAGCACCCCAGTCAACGAGCGCCACTTGGACCAAGCTGCACTCACGCGTGAATTCACTTCAATCATCAGTTTGCCGTCAGACGTGACTGCTGATCCCAGGTACTTAAAGACCGAAGAGCTCGATGCCGTTAACCTTGATGGAGCTGGACTCAGTAACGTCCGTCGTTAGATATTCGGTCTTCTTCACGTTCAATTTGAGCCCAAACCGCTCCAAGCGATCACGCCAAGCTTGCACCTCTCGCTCGAGTTCATCTTTACCTTCGCTAGCGAGCATTACGTCATCAGCATAAAGCAACGTCCAAGGGACGGGGTTCTGAAGATCTTGTGTGATGGCATCCATGACAACAACAAAGAGGAGTGGGGAAAGCGCAGAACCCTGATGTACCCCGACAGAGATGGGAAACTCCATCGAGGTTCCAGCTGCAGCTTGAACTCGACTCTTTGGACAAGAGTAGAGAATTCGCACCCACTCTATGAGCTCTTCAGGAACTCCATGATGTCGCAAGGCGTATCATATCGCTTCACGCGGTACGCCATCTCCAAGTCGAGGAAGGCGATATGCAATGGCTTCTGTTTCTCGAGGTGCTTCTCTATCAGGAGGCGGGCGGCGTGTATGGCATCAACGGTGCCACAGCCAGCCACGAAGCCGCACTGATTGCTGGAAAGCTGGACGATGTCCCGAATTCGTCCATCGACAACTCGCTCAAAGATCTTCATGCTGTGCGAAAGCAAGCGAATCGGACGGTAATTGGAGCAGTCTGCAGGACTGCCCTTCTTCTTCCAAATCGGAATCGTCGTACTTTGGCGCCAACACTCAGGCACTTTCTTTTCCGCCACAACCTGATTAAAGAACTTCGCCAACCACTCAGCAGGGTACCAGTACTTGGACTTCCATAAATCAGCTGCCACGTCATCGGGCCCAGTCGCTTTGCCTGGCCTCATCTTCTTCAAAGCCGCTTCAGTCTCCTCCACGGTGATCTTCTGAACGGGGCCGTGGGTTGGAGCCGTAGAAGGGATGGCTGGATGAGGAAATTCTACTGTGGAGATTTCCTCAAAGTAGTCGCGCCATCGCTTCAATGCCTTCTTGCGGTCCGTAAGAAGATGGCCGTTCTCATCATTGATGCCGAAGAACTTCTCGATGTCCTCGGTCTGGCGAAGGCGATTCTTTGCGAGTCGGTACAGATACTGCTCACCATCGCGCGACTCGAGCTTCTCGTTGACATCTCCATAATGAGTGGCTTTTGCAACAGCCACGGCCTTTTTTGCAGCTTTCTTCGCTTCTTGGTACTTCCGCCAGTTATCGGCTTTCTTTTCGCCGAGAAACACGTGATATAGCGTCTTTTTCTCTCGAACTTTGGATTTCACGTCATCTGTCCACAGCCAGGCCTGCTTGTCGACCTTCCGTCGTCCAGGCTTCGTGATGCCGGGCTACGACCGTGCAGCGTGATGAATCGCGTCGGTGGCCTTCTCCCAAGTTTCGTCGACAGTTGTCACTGTCGGTAACCGCACGCGAGAAATCACAGCTGCTTCCTTCTCTTTCATTCGCCACCACTTGATTCTTGGTGCACCGCATCGCTCGACCTGCCTCAGCCTCGGAGGGGCAATCTTTAAAGTGTAGATCAGCGGTCGATGCTGTGGGGCGACCGTTTCATACGGCACGACCTTCGCGTCTGTGACAAGACTTCGGTCTCGATCCTTCAGAAGGACAAAGTCTATCTGAAGGATCGAGACCGAAGATCCATCCCGGTGAGGCGCATGTGATTGGGCGGTAGGGCTGTTGTGACAGAATATGTCATAAACTACGCAAATCTTTCGTTCACGGACCGTTGACGCCTATCGCGTTACGCTGCAGTGCGCGTTGCGCAAACATTCCATTTCGCCCCTTTGGGTAAGCCGTGTTACGGAATTCGTTGGGTTGTATTGGACCATCGTGTCTCTCGAGACGAACGCGTTCCAGCTCTGTTCTTCTTGGAATGACTGTGGACTCCGTATCTAATAGACATCTTCACGTACCTATAAAGGACAATATTCCTCTCCAAACGTCGATATGACGTCGGAAATATCCACATTTGAAGAGTTTGCAGGGTGAAAGGGGGACTGCTACAGAAACATCGGCAAGAAAAGATTCTGAAACGTTCTGGAACGCTACTGAAGATCAGCTATGGACAGCATCGCAACGTGGATCTTTAGATCTTTTCTAAAAACATACTGAACGACGTCCTAGCAGGCTTTGACGAGAGGTACGCGAACATTCCATCTGCTGTCGATGTTGTGATTAGAGACGGAATGGCCACATGTGTCTACAATTTGGACTTCCGCAAACCAGTATCACGACAGAGAAGCTGGATCAGATTAAAAATATTGAAGCCAAGCACAAACAACGCGTTCAGTCAAATGCTCGAAGGCTGCTAGAAACTGGAACTAAGTAAATGCGGTCAATAACCTTGTCCAAGAAAACAACGCAAAAGGACAAAGGACATCGCCAATCAAGCCTTGGTTGGAGTGCACCACACACAACACTTCAACGTTATAGCGTGGAAGCGATTGGAGTGCGTATTTGATCACCAATGCGTATAAAGCAAGTTGGGACTAGTAGTTCTAACTTCTGCGGGAACATATGTAGGCGCGAAATCACTGACCGTTTATTACATTCCTCCAAAATTTCGGTTGGAATCCAAAGTGTACTCACTCTATGATTCTAGACACGAATACTATGATGTACAAGAATGAATGCCTTCAGAAAAATCATCTGCAACTGCTGGACCCGAAATGCATATTTGCTCCAACCCATTGTTCTCGTGTTCGCCACCTTCGACCCTTCGAATGGTGGCCTGATGAACCAGGTAAAAGTTCCAGGAGTAATGACAACATCCCACACATGGCGTATTTTGTATACTTGTGCTTTTTTAAAATTTTTCGAATGAACGAATAATCGAATAACCCCATTTTTTCGGTTATTCGAATTTCCGAATAATCGAATAACCCCATTTTTCGAAAATTCGAATGAGCGAATAATCGAATAACACCATTTTTTTAGTTATTCGAATTTCCGAATAATCGAATAACCCCATTTTTCGTTTATTCGAATTTCCGAATAATCGAATAACCCCATTTTTTGGTTATTCGAATTTCCGAATAATCGAATAACCCCATTTTTTGGTTATTCGAATTTCCGAATAATCGAATAACCCCATTTTTTGGTTATTCGAATTTCCGAATAATCGAATATTCGAAAAAATCGAATAATCGAATAAACTTTATTAAAACTTAATACACCCGGTGCAAAATAGGTTCACCCCTGGTTTGTCCATTGGTACCCAAAGAACCCTCTGCCGAGGTTCAGTAATGTTACCATCGAATTCCTCACTATGGAAAACTTCTATAGGAGAATTCTAAGCAGTTTATCCTATCAGTGCAGGATACCACGAACTTTTATTGAAAATTTAGGAAATGGAGACCGGTGCAAAATATAAGTTCGCTTCATAGAAAATCTGATTAATCACAAAAGTACCTACAAACAAGGTAAGGTTAGTACTTTGTCACATCACCTTTGTTGCAACCATATCGAAAATTCTATTTTGCATGCTACTGATTAGGTTATCAATAACAGTTCGCTCAAAATTGGCCCATACATGAAGTATGGCGTTCTTCAGATCAGAAACCGATGTCTCAGCGGTTCCATTTTTGTACACTGTGTACAAGAATGTCCCACAAGCTTTCTAGTTTTCGGGTTGAGATCTGAAGAACAGCTAGGCCACTTCAAATGTTGAGTTCTGTTGGAGTTGAGCCAACCTGTAGTTGACTGCGATACGTGTATGGATGCATTATCTTGTTGGAAAATAAGGTTGTGCCTACGAAATCTTCTGAAATATGGCACAAGCTAATCTCCGAGCAATTTCTGGTAGTCTTCACTGTTCATCCTACGCGAGACGAACTCCAAGGCAACAAGTTCGTATCCAGAAAAAGCAGCCGAAACCATGAGACTTCCACCGACAAAGTAGCACCTTTAGAATACTCGCTTCTCTCTCCTCAAATCTCTCGAATAGTGTCTGTACCCGTCGGGCCCTTCAAGATTCCATTTCTTTTACACTACTGGAGAGATCCGAGAGAAGAGGTCGAGTATCCCCTAGGCGCAGCTTTGACGGTGAAAGTCTCATGGTTGGGCTGCGTTTTCTGGATGCGGACTTGTCTCGTTCGTTTCGGAAGTTCGTCTCATGTTGGATGAACAGTGAAGACTACCAGAAACTACTCCGAGATCACCTTTTGCCATATTTCAGAAGATTTCGCAGGCACAATCTCATTTTCCAACAAGATAATGCATCCATACACGTAACGCAGTCAACTGCAGGTTTATTTATTTACTTATTTATTTATTTATTTATTCAATACGCTCGCGATAAGCGCAAGCGCCTGAAAAAAGTATTACAACAACACAGCAACATGAAGACACACCTAGAGCGAGTCAAACCAATGTCCTATGAGGAGAAAGGGCCACCTTCAGCTTACTCCTAGATCGACTGATACGAAGCTTCTCAGGCTCCCCTTTTGTTTGAAACGCACGCAGATCAAAGAATTTGGAGCCTACAAAGCGCGAAAAGTGGATTAACTTATAAACCCGACAAATATCAAAGAATTTCCTGCGAGAAGCCAATGTGTGAAGACCCAGGTATTTATTCCTTATCGATGCTTTAGGTACCATAGAGTAAATGAACCCGCCAAATCGAATAAGAACCTTGTAGTTTGTTATTCTGTACCCTTTCCACAAGGTTTATAAGAGGTTGGCTCAACTCCAATACAATTCAACTTTTGCAGTGGTCTAGTTTTCCTCCAGATCTCACCGCTGACAGAGAACTTGTGGTGCATTCTTATACACAAAGTGTACAAAAATGGAACCACTTACACTTCGGTTTCTGATCCGAAGAACACCATACTTCATGCATGAGCCAATGTTGAGCGAACTGTTATTGATAACCTAACCAGTAGTCTTAATGCTTCTGTGCCACGCAGGTTTGTTATAGTGGAACAACTTTATTCGGCCGACGTTTCGACAACTTCGTCGTTTTCAAAGGCCTGAAAGAAGTTCGAAACCTAAGACCAGGCACTCATTTCGGCAAAAACCCCCTTCTCCAGCTCTGTCAGTTTCAATATTTCCTACGAGTGTCAAGCGAAATCCTACTGAAGCAAGCCGAACTCACCGTTGTTCCACAAGTGCTGAGGGAGTGCTCAGCTACGCTATCACCATTGAGCAACTGAGACCTACCAAACTGCGGATCCATACTGATGTTAAGTGTATAGATTGCACGGTCTCATAGCTCGCCCTGTCTCCCCAATATATAGCTCCCCACAGCTTAAACACTGGATTTGGTAAACCACACCTTTCTGCGCACAGTCCCCACTTCTTCCATAAGGGCAGATCACGCAGTCTCTCGCTATACAAGAGCGATCGTAAAGCATCAGGGAACACCTTGCTGGTAAGGAGAAACGTAGTTTGGTAACCTCACTCGGTAAACATCGAGTGGATGTCCATCACGGAGACGATTTTAATATTAAATGCACTGTGTTGCTTCATGAAAGTGAGATCGGTCCCAGAAAGGCCCTAGAGGCCTTCTGGATCCGCGAGCGTAATCCAACAATGAATAACCGAAGTGAGTGCATTTCGATCACCAGTGAGTTTTTGCCGTTTATCCCGCTGTGCGAGCTATGAGACCGTGCAATCTATACACTTAACATCAGTATGGATCCGCAGTTTGGTAGGTCTCAGTTGCTCAATGGTGATAGCGTAGCTGAGCACTCCCTCAGTACTTGTGGAACAACGGTGAGTTCGGCTTGCTTCAGTAGGATTTCGCTTGACACTCGCAGGAAATATTGAAACTGACAGAGCTGGAGAAGGGAGTTTTTGCCGAAATGAGTGCCTGGTGTTAGGTTTCGAACTTCTTTCAGGCCTTTGAAAACGACGAAAATGTCGAAACGTCGGCCGAATAAAGTTGTTCCACAATAACAAACCTGCGTGGCACAGAAGCATTAAGACTATTCTCGCAATATGCCCAGGTTTTATGAAAACCGAACATGGAGGATTATGCAGTTCGTACTAACCAGTAATATTCAAAACAGAAGTTTCCATATGGTTGCAACAAAGGTGATGTGACGAAGTACTAATCTTACTTTGTCTGTAGGGACTTTTGTGATTAATCAGGTTTTTTATGAAGGGAACTTATATTTTGCACCGGTCTCCATTCGTTGGGCGCGTGTAGCGCAGTCGGAGGAGGCGCGACTGTCGCGTGCACCCGATACCAGGTTCCTGGTTCGGATTTCCCGCCCAGACCAACCAAGACTTCCATCCCTCCGGGGTCGGTGAATTGGTACCAGACTTGTCTGGGAAGCATAGAGCGCTGACTTGTTCATCGGCTGGCCACCGCAAGTCATTGTATGGCCAAATACGCATTCATGTCGCCTCCACGACATCCCGTAGAAGTAGAGTGCGCTGGCGCATCCCAGAAGGGATTGAGTAACGCCGTCCTTTATCCTTTATCCTCCATTCGTTAAATTTTCAATAAAAGTTCGTGGTATCCTGCACTGATGAGATAACCTGCTTAAAACTCTTCGATAGAGGCTTTCGATAGTGAGGAATACGACGGTAACCGCTGAGCATAGGCAGCGGATCCTTCGGGTACTAATGGACAAATCGGGGGTATCTACAATTTTGCACCGGGGTGTCTTAATAGGACGATGCGATTTTTGTGTTAGCCAATTTCGTTTGATACCGTTTACTCACTCCAAAAGCGCATTGTGTAGGCTCAAGTAAATGTAGTAAAGTAAGTTCAACGACAAAATTCGCCAGAGACAAAATAAAAGATTTGAATTATTTAAAAAAAAGCAAATAATGAAGATATTCAATATCTTCTCAGAACCGTTGACAATACTCGTTGAATGGCAAGACATGAGAACTTTTTTCCTGCAAACAAAATCCTACAAAAAAATTCCTACAGAAATACGGTGCAAAACATCTACGCACAAGTGCAAACCTTGGCGAAAAAAAAACCGTTCACTCCATTTGTTCATTTCATTATCTCACAGGAATCGTCAGCCAATCAAATTGTAGAGTTATACGGCATTTTCAGTCGAAATTCAACGTTTTTGAAATAAATTCAACGTTTTTCTGGAATCTCCCCTGTGTAACAACGTGGAATTTGATTTGAAAAACTTTGAATTTCAACTGAAATTGTATATAGTCGTGTCATATATGCAAACTGTGAGTTTCAGTCCCGAAGTAATCGAGGTCGCTGAACACGAATCTTAAGTTATTTTTGCAGTAACGGTTACCATCAAGAGATGTTAATCAAATTATCGATTTTTCGTAAATATCACTCAACAAGATCGAAACTTCAGGCCTGAAGTAATCGAGGTCACTGAACACGAATCGGAATTCGTTTTTTAATTTTCAGTCGAAATTTGTGTTTCCGTAGAGTATTCAAGTGTATGACGTCGATGACAGTCGTGGTCGCAGAGAACGCAAATGTGAAGTTAGATTTTGAAAATATCGACGAAGACCGGTCATACAATTGATTCGCCTCAACGAATTCCCCATAGAAAATCAATAGCTCGATCAACTTCAACCGATAATTTCAAAAACGAACTTCAAATTTGTGTTAAGCGAGATCGACTTCCCCATGGAAACACGCACGCGCACACACACTACCCTTCTATGTATAGTAGGATATTTAATGCGTTTTCGTTACGGTGAGCTCCTCGACAGTGTGCTATCGAAAACAATCGTCGCCGAAATGAACGCCGCTCACAAAAATCATCATTATGCCACATTCGAAACAACCACGTATTCGAAATTCGAATATTATTCGAATTTTCGCACCTCGAATAATCGAATTCGAATAATTATCCGAATTTTCAAACCTCGAGTAATCGAATTCGAATAATTATTCGAATTTTCAAACATCGAATAATCGAATTCGAATAATTATTCGAAATTGCAAACCTCGAATAATCGAATTCGAATAATTATTCGAATTTGCTAAACTCGAATAATCGAATTCGAATAATTATTCGAATTTACGAAACTCGAATAATCAAATAATCGAAAATCGAATTCGAATAAATTATTCGAATAATTATTCGAATTCGATTATTCGAGCACAAGTATAGTATTTTGGGACAAGAACAAGCTGTGCAGTTTTTTATTACCATTAATCGAACAAAAAGAAATCTTTAAACGCCTCTTATCGTAGTTGTTTTCCGTTCCAGAATTTGACAAAAATCATTTTCGCTACAAAGAGAAGTAGAAGTTTCCATGTTTCTTGAGGTCAAAAGTCTGCCACATTCTTCAGAACTAGGAATCTCTCTGAAATAGGGTATGAGAACACCTGCAAACCAACGTATGTGTAAAATCACCCTCCACACTCGAACGTCGCATATTATTAATCCGAAGACTAACAGACCTAATCGTAGGTCCTCTGCATGATGTCTGACGTTCGCGACCTTGAGATCTTCCAGGAACTGTATTTTGATGGGCGCGTGTAGCTCTGCCGGAGATGCCGGCTGTCGCGTGCACCAGACACCAGGTTCTTGGTTTGGATTCAGGCCAACCAAGCCTTACATCCCTCCAAAGGGCACGGTAAATTACTACCAGACTTGTCTGGGAAGGATAAAGCACTGAATTGTTCATCAGCTGGGCACCGCGAGACAAACATGGGCAAATATGGGCAAACACGCATTCAAATCGCTCCACGACATCCCTTTGAAGTAGAATGTGTGGCGCATCCCACAAGAGATTGAGTAGCGCCGTCCTTTATTCTCTTTTATCCCGTATGTTTTGATGTCCTTATGGGAAGTTATCGATGCCGCATACAGCACAAGATTTCCGCTCTCAATGAACCACAGACTTCACCCGTAACTCCTGGATTAGAAACTTTTACGAGCACTGAAAGCAGCGGTAAAACAGCAGCATTTTTCAAAATGACGCTTTGTAATGAGAACTTCGTGGCAAGCGCGTATTTCTCCATTACTCAACCGCTGGCTTTTGAAATACGTTTTTACGAATCGCGAGCTCTTCTGGAAGCCACAACGCTAGACTAAGGAAAATAATTCATGACAAAGTACAGATAATCAGTCCCACTCGGCGTACAACATATGAGAAGTTAGTTCAACAGAGTAACAGGCAACCGAGCAAAACAAACACCACGTATCATCGAGACAGAACGAACAACACTCCGGCCGAAATCGCGGCGATTCCGAACACATCCTTCATCCCTACAGCTCTCTTAACCCTTTTCGCATAACAAAGGCTGGCTTGCTTACAGCAGAGAGTAAGGATTATAGGGATTCCGGCAACAAGCACAGCAAGACAACACTAACAGGGAGGGCTTAAGGAAAACAAACAGATCGTTGGTATGCTATGTGGTGCTTACGCAAGTGACGAATAGAACAGAGACGAAGACGTTGGAGCAGCAGGTGATCCTCCTAGTGCATGGCTCCGCGACCCTTTCCGCGACCTCGCAGAGCAGCGCGGGCTCTGCCCCTCATTCTGACGCTGAGTCGCTCGGCCGGCGGCTCCTGAACCGCGCTGCTTGGGGCCGCATGACGAACGCCCGCCTGGTAGAGGCCGATGGGACGTCGACGTCGTCCGCCGAACTGCGCCGCTCCACTCTCGTTGCTTAAAGCGAAGCCTTGCGCTGACGTTGGCCGAGAATGGAAACAGGGGAAGGATACCTGCTCGAGCACTGGTCCTCAGCCCCGTAGACAATCGGAATACGCAGGCGAGCCGTCTGCGGCTGCGAAGAGCCACCCCCGCTTGAGGCCGACATGGACGACGTGTTCGGGTGACGCAGTGCGCCTCCAGCGCTGCCGGTATCCGTCCTGCCTTCGTCGTCGGCTTCTTCTACAGCTGAGGCAGCCTCACGATCCTCGTCATCAACGAAGTCGCCGGAATGAGCAGGAGCGTCAAGAGAGTTGTCTGAAACACGTCAGAGTCAACGCTGGTAGTGAATGCTCCTCCACGGTCGTGCCCTCAGCCTTTCCAAGGTCTAAGAAGGTCATGAGAAGGTCATAAAAGAAGATATCCATCCACTATCACCCATCATTTATTGGATAGACTGCTGTCATTTTGTGACATCTAAAGGTTCTACTGACCATCGGCAGCCAAAGCCTCATCGTCCTGGCCTTCCACCAGTCCTTCGCCATCGTCCAGCTCGTCGTCTCCATGGTCGTCCTCCATTTCAACTCCGCCAATCTCTTCACCGTCTTCTCCATCAGACAGAATCTGTAGTTGCCAGCTTATCAATGGCCCTATGACATCCTCCAACAACTTTACTCACCACGACATCAGCCGAGTCGCCGTTGTCAATCTCCTCATCTGACTCCATTCCACCGTCATCTGTAAAAGGCTCGTGTTGGCGCCCAGTGAACAAGATCAAGCCCTTCTTCTGAACGTACCCTCATCCTCATCAAAGTCGTCCATCGATTGCTCGGACACATCCTCATCAGACAGAAGTTCGATCTGCAAACCACTCAGTTAACTCGAAGGAACATGCTTAAAAGAAAATTTCAGAAAGCGCGGATGTAGACTGAGGAAGGTATTAACCCTAAGTTGCACACACTTTCAGCAAAATCGCTAGTGCGTCCAAACTGCATTTCAGCATTAATAGAATCTACTACTTGTCGACGCGGGATGGTCGACACTAGCTGTCAGCGGTTCTAAACTCATTCCCAATTATGGCCTTGGCTGCGGTTTAGTGGAAAGGTATATTGTGAGCGCTTGCTCATGGCCAGTAAGGAAACGAATGAACTTACTAACTACTGGGAGCACTCGTTATAAAAAGATGAGTTGAGCTATAGTGTCAAAACGATAATTAGACAATAGTGAGGACCCAGGACCAACACCTAGAGCCACAGTGAGAAGAATAAACGCGATATAGTAACAAGAATGGGAACCTACTCAAACATCGTTGCTAAATTATACGCCAGTTTCACATCACTTTGGACCCGATTCAGAGAGCATGAACAGTGGCATACATGTTGCACAGAATCGTCGTGTCCTTCTTCGAGCACCTCGATATCATCATCTCCTTCGGCGTCGTCCGGTACATCCATTACCTCCATGTCAGCAGCCACTACCGTGCCGCTTTCGGGAACCACATCTGCAAGCGAGGATTAAACGAAAATAGTGAATGTGCTGCAGTGGAGAAATTCAAAGCATAACATCCATCAAACACCATCGGAGATTAGACAGGCATTCTACTTCTACGCGACGTTTTGCAGGAAAATTGAGCATCTAGGTTGTATGACAGTCTGTGGTAGTCAACCAATGGCCAAGTCGTTCCTGGGTACCCGAACAGTTTCTTGTATGCATTCCTTATAGAGTGATTGTTCCGTTCAGCTTTGAACATTCAGTGTAACCATAACTCCCTGATGGTTTCACACCCTTTGAGGAGTAAACAAAAGACTGGTGGGATCAGGTCGTTTAAGGAAACGTATGATTTTCTTGTGTCCTCGGCTTTCAAAGAAAATGATCCATAAATGGATCACGAAGAACAATTATATGAATTTGCACGAACAGGAAAACCTTTACCGCTTCAACATCCTTTGCACAACACTTACAAAGCACGTTAAAGAATTTTTCCAATCACTTGTTAAGCACTAGATGTCGGCAACACAGTGAGACCTCTTTGAACCTCCTCTGAAAATTCCAGCGCATGGTAGCGTAGATAGAGAAGGCGCCGGCCGTTGCATACACTCCGGACGGATCGATGCCCTTGATTCTTCTCCCGCCTAGGCCAACCAGGCATTCCGTACCCCTTCGTGGTCGAGGAGTTGATAGCAAACTTGTCTGGATAGACAGAACACTGACTTGCACATCGGTTGGTCCCGCAAGGCATAGTAGAGACAATTTGCATTCAAGTTGCCTCTACGATATTCCGTAGAAGTGAAATGCGTGTCGCATCCATCCACGATATTGGTTATCGGTGCAATGTATCCTTTGTGAGCCCTCTACAAGCGGATGAGATGGAGGACAAAGGAGGTTGGGGAGAACGCATACTAAAATGTTGCCCAAGTCGTAGTCATCACCATTTCGGGAGGAAACTCAAAGTCGCATACCCAGATCCCTTCGCTCCTCGCTGCTGGTGACCACCTCGCTGGGGCTGTCTCGATGGCGCTTCGACTCGCACGTGGACGACTCGTTCGTGGCGGTTCTCTTCCGCCTTCCATCCGAGGACGACACCGGCATGCCGCTTCCGCTATCACGGGACTCTCCGGCAGAATCTGAAGCACGACACGTCCAGAGAGGTACTGGAAAGCGCTATGCGCAAAGGAACCCTACCGTTATGGCCTGCGCCGTCGTCATCATTCACCTCCCCTCTGCGAATTTCACCACTGCCGCTCACCTGAAAGACGGACAACGCTATCCAGAAAAACCGGTGAAGCAGATGATGGGAACGTACCTGACTGCTCTGTTCTGCTTCTGTCACTACCGAGCACAAATTGCTCCCTTCCGAGGAGCTGTTCGCGGAGGAGGTGCTCACCTATAATTGGGTAAAAGTGACTTAAAGCTGTTTTCTTCTCAAGCATCTGACCACGCTAAGAATGACGACCTCAGGGCCTCAAAACCAGCGCGAAGAACTCACACTTGGTGCCGCTACAGGAGCAGATTTGCCGAACAGCGACTGTCCTGGACTAATACGGGCAGCCGACGAAGTGGCAAGAGAGTAGGTGACCGGAGATGATGGTACCGCCTAAGCGAGGTCAAATTTTTGTTGTTGTTGTTGAAGAACTGACCACAGAGCGATGCCGGCGGTTGCGAAAATAAAGTCCGCTTTAGATGTAGCGCGCTCTATGTTAGGCCTAGTATAAACGCGAGAAAAAGTCAATGACAGAGCAGCCTGTTCTCCAAGCAATCTCTCAAATACTAAGAATATCGCAAACACCTCCTAGGGAATGTTAGGCAAGTTTCTGTTAAACCAGACGTAAGTCAGACGCTTTTCTTCATGACTGTGTTTAATTGAAACAAAATGCTCAGGTCGGCTATTATTTTCGCGACAACCCCACACAGGTTCCAAGCCAATGTCCTATAGTGATGCCTAAAACGAACCTGGACACTCGGAGCTTGCTCCTGACTACCTTCAGCGCTGTGATCCCCTGATGACTCATCCGTCGCGGGTGCAGGAGTCTCCTGAGTGGACGAAAAAGCGGGCTCCACGCTCGACTTGAACAACTTCGGCACCTGCGACGAAAGAGAGACGGCTGGCGCAGATGTCGTCGATGAGGACTGCGTCGCGCCCGAGTGAACCGTCTGAAGATCACAACCGCTTGAATTAGTACACCATAAAACGAAACAGCCTCACGCACCCCGGAAATAGTGTCGGCGGAGGTGGTTACCGCAGGAGCACTTTGGTATCGAACTGGTGAATCGAACGCCAGCCGCTTGGGAGCCGGAGCTGACAGAGTTCCGCTCGAAGCATTGCTGAAATTGAGTTTCAGTTCAGTGGTAGGAATCATCAGAAGAGTCTGTGGAACTGGGGTATTGAAGCACACACGCATCCAATTCACCGCTGAAAATGTGCATGTACGAGACTACAGCTCAGACTTCAATCGCGCTTCACCGCCCGGCAGTATGAGGATCCGAATATCGATTAGGCACCAAGGGCGATCGACACTTGTAGCTTAGCTGAAGTCACGCGGCCTGCCACTAACTTGTCCACGAGTGTGTCTGCCTAGTCTGTATGCATACGACGTGCGTAGTATGTCCATCCATGCATCCAGCGTCTTCTCTCTCTGCTTCACGCTATCAAAGCCGGTAAATCAACACGACCAGAAGCATCGATTTGAGGCATCTTCTAGCTGCAGAGGAAATAGCATAAAGCTGCTGCAGAATTGTGCTTCACGCACATTCAGAACGGTGGAGATGAACCAAAACAGGCAAAACACCCTCCCTCGTAGCGTAAGGTATTGACCAACTCAGACAGTCGGCAAATGTAAGACATTTTGCACACATACAATACCGGTCGCTTCTTTTGGTCTTTGGGCGGAGAAGCGCAAAAAACGCCTTTTCCGCCGCTTTTGATAGTGCTCTTCAAATTATGTGTTTGAAAAATAAATATGATATTTAAAATCACCATCGACTAATCTACCGGATAAAGGGAAAAACGCCCAACAGATGTTAAAAATGCTGTTTCGATAACCAGCATAGGCGCGGCGGACCTCTTCCTCGCAGGAAATAATCACAACCAAAGGCCACATTCTGAATACAGCTGATCGAATAATAATATTTAAAATTTACAGGGAGTTTTCCTCTTTATCGGATAGCTCATTCGATGGTGATCCTAAATATCGGATTTATCTTTCAAAACACGCAATTTGAACAGCGCTATCAAAAAAGTGGCGGAAAAAGCGTGTTTTGCTCTTTTCTGTCCAGAGACTAAAAGACAGTATTGCAACGGCCAGTATTGCGCAGTTTGTCTCGGCGTGTGATAGCGCAGTCGGAGGAGGTTCCGGCTTTCGTTTGCACTATGAATCAAACCTCTTGGTTCGGATCCCACCCAGACAGGCCAAGCCTTCCAGCTCCTTCCTTAACTTTGGGTCATATTTTTGTTCACTTAGGATTTCCTGTTGAATTTCGAATCAGAAATGCTGCGATAGCGAGATGCAAATTATAACAAATAGTCTTATTCCCCTCATAAGTCGCCTGACGCCGCCTAATCGAAATCAGCAGTGGGCCGCCCAGCAAGGCGGTTGGACGTAAATTACGCCCAAAGTGGCACTTAGTCTGGAACTGGAGTATCCCCGCGTAGTAGAATAAAAATGGAAACAAATCGTTTGCCTCACCTATCTGGCAACGATCCAGTGGACATAACTGACGATGCTGATAAAGACGCCGCTGGACGGGACGGCTGGTTGCCAGCCATCATAGAAATCTGCCCCTCCAATGCCTAAATGAAGATTCAGTATTTTTCCTATGTCGACTGTTTTGACATCCACACTCACCGCAATACGTGCCAACAGGTCGTTCTTCTCCGCTGTCAGCTGAGCCACACGTCCCTGTGACTTCTCGAACGACGGACCCATTGCGCTGAGTCGGAACTTCACTTCTTCAAATTCGCCAATTTTCGCCGTCAGGTCAGCGCTCAATTTCTTAAAAGAGTTCAACCCTATATTAGGTCCTACAATCGAAATCACGATTCTAAATCGATGGGGATTCTGGCGAAAACCAACCGTATTCTCCTCTTCTAGAGCACTGAGACGTTCTTTCAATGCTGCCACATCTGCGGACGAGCTAAAAATATACTTCAGAATCATACGCAATGAAGTGTAGAGAAACGTCGTCCGACTAAAGCAGACCTTGTTTCAACTGCCGACGAAGACGATGCTGCAGATCTCAGTCGGGACACCTCAGCTTCCAAGTTGGAGATTTTCAGCTTGTCCTCGGTGTTCTGAAGGGATGTCGGTTAGGTTTGGACGGTTTTCAGGATCGATGATCGATTTCCATGGAGATGTTTTCTTCTTATGATTAGCCTAGAGCACCAGTCATTTTTGTTGTTACGTTTATTATGGATACATAAGACAAACGTTTTATAAAGAAAGAACACAACATTTGCTCCAAGACAACGAAAAATCAACAGAATACGCACGTCAGTAATCAAAAAGAAGTCAACTTGGCACAAAGCAGTTTATGTGTTAATGAAAAACCGCATCTATGCAGGATAGTTTCCACGCGGTGTTAGCAGGGAGCGAACGTTTATATTAATCTTGAAGCAGAGGCTACCCGCACTGTAGTTGGAAGATACTGCTGCAGACCTATTTTTTGCACGAGACAGGCATATGTTTGTTTGGCAATATTTTTATTTGTGGCAATAGTTTGGCAATACTGCCTCTGGTGTGAAAAGTTTTCATATTAAAGAATTTGCACGGTTAGTAACCAGGTGAAAATGCGAAAGACTGGGAATAAGACAGACGTCAAGAACTTTGCGGCGAGATTCCGCAGCCGGAATTCCACGCTATTTCTTTCTAATCGACGCTCTCGGTACTCGAGCGTATAGAAAATTACCTGTGCGGCCAAGCAACTTGCGGGTGAAATTGTTCTGCACCCCTATGGCAAAGATGTCCTTCTTTCTATATGGCGAGAAAACACAGCTAGACACAATAAGAAGACGTTTATAAGTTTTACAACCTCTAAAATAATTGTTTTTTCTAATAGGTAAAACCTTGAAGATACTTTATGTCTATAACAGGTAAAACAGGTCTGACTTACAGGTAAAAGCATAAGTTTCCAATTGAGTCCACTGCCGATAAGGTGGATTCATCGACACATACGCGACAATGTCCACTCATTTGAGTGGACTGCGGAGTTTTGGGCGTGCGCCAAAAAAAGCGGCCGACCGTCGGTGGGTGCGTTACGTTAGGTGTCTTCCACTACTGTAGAAGGCGGACGCGCTCGACTACCCTACGCAGACCGGTGCTATGCCCGCCTCGGACGAGATTTCGCTACGAGATGAGGCGAGGTGAGCAGAGCGCGCATTGCTGCTTTGGAGGGGTCATTTCGAGGACGGTGATTCGCTGACAAGATTTCGTGAGTAGATTCTCCTTAGCTGAGCTCTCCTCCAGTAACGCCATCTCATTCTATAGCTCACTTCGAGGAGCAGCTCTATGCTGCGTTCGGAACTCATTTAGCATATAAATTGAATGAAGTACTTAGTTTGATTTGACTGAAAAACTGACAGCACATATAATGGGCTAGATGGGCTGTTACTGCTTTAGCAGCAACAAACGCAAAGCAAAAGTTTTTAGTTTTACTAGCATGTGGAAATGGCTAATTCAACCTTTATTGCCTTCGCTAAATGTATTACAAAGCGAATCCTCCTCCCTCAGGTGTCAGTCAACCCCCTCCCCCAAAGCATATGAATACCAGCAATGTAAAGAGAAGGCAGGGCAAAAAACGGCTAAAGTCCTCAATCACCACCCTACGACGGGAAGTCTGCTCCGTGGCGCACAGTCTGTTCTGTTCATCCGTTATAGCTCGTCGAAGGCGGGCTCAAATACACGCTACGCTACCGTAATCGGGGCGGCAGCGGACAGCTACCGTAACTCAGGGAGACACCTAATGCAGGAACCTATTGCCTACATAGCCAAGATCATTGACTCCAAATCTTCGTACGGATGGGACTCAATCGCACAGCACGCAGCTTTCAACGACTCTCAAGTTATCCCAGCAGAGCCGATGAGCAGAAAAGTATGAACGGAAGGACGCGTGTTCTGCCCCACGCCCCTACACTTAATGCTCCTGTCTTGCTTGAGAATCTAGTGACTGTCTTACGAAATCGTGGAGATGCAGACATTTTTGCCCGCCTCTTCGGAGCGAAAGGGGTAGAACGCCACTCCGTTGTATAAACGATGAATGAAAAAGCATGGCGTTAACCAATCACCTGTCTGGGATGCGCACACAATCTACTTCTCGGCACGTCGAAGACGCAAATGAAACGCGTATTCGGACAATGCTACGGACTTCAGTGGCCAGCCTATGAACAAGTCCGTGCTTTATTTATCCTTCCTCGAGAAATCCCCAACTCACCGACACCGGAAGGATGAAGGGATTGGTTGGCCCGGAGGTGGGACACCCGAACCTTGAATCGGGTTGGTGTGCACGCGGCAGACGACGCCCTCTATGAGGGCGCTATTACTCACCTGGTACGAAAGGAACGTCGTGCTACTTTGAAGAATTCAGCGAGTTAATGACAGCTACTCGATGGAACTACGAGGCAGACAGCGCATGCCAGTGCGTAGGCGAAATCCACGCACAGATTTACGATTGCATCCAAGGAACATCGCTTAGCACTAGAGGCAGAATACGAGGCATTCCAGAGGAAGTTTACCGCATTACGTTTCATACCTTCTTACTTTGCCTCCTCTAGAACTTCTGAAACAGATGCCACCTTCTCGTACTGAATTTTTAACCGATAGACAGTAGAAAAACTGCTTCCATTAAATGTAAACGCGCTCTGTTTAAGTTCACTCTCTCATCAACAAATCCGCCAGGATACACTACTCTTGTAGCATCGGACGAACGAGCACGGAGCAAAAACCCAGGCGCACGCACTTCAACAACACTGACCCCATTCCATCGACCATGCAAGAACTGGGAACAGGGTCAGCGTTTTGTTATTGAACGATCCAGCATTCGGGCCGTAGATATGCATCACTTTGATACGAAAACCTTTGGTCCGCTCACTTTCAATTTCAACTGCGGGAGATTAGGTTGAACGACAAGAACGCTCCCTATTTAAATCAGCATTAGGAACAACTCTGCAAGGAATAAGGAGGACGGACCCCAGAAACTGTCATGCAGATTAGCTCATGTTTGAGCAGAAAAGATTATAACCAATTCCCTATGAAGAGCATGAAGCATATGCGCCAAAATTCTATCAAACTGAAAATATAATTCAGTGTAAGATCTGACGAGGGAGTAGCGCAGTCGGATGTGGCCCGGACTGTCGCGACCGCTGTGGTTCAAAGCCCTTCGTTCGAATGTCGCCCAGTCAATCCCAGCCTTTTGTCCCTCCGGGGTAGCTGAACTGATACCAGACTTGACTGGGGAGGAAAAAAACACAGACTTGTTCAGCGGCTGACCACCGCTAGCCATTCTACTGGCCAAATAAATATTCAAGTTGCCTCTACGATACCCGTAGATGCGGAATGCGTGGCGCATCCCATACAGAGTGATTGATTAACGCTTACATTTTTTGTTCTGACGGGTACGCGTGGCGGAGACCGAAAAAGGCCATCTGGCGCGTGCTACGGCAGACGTCTGCAGCTTCGCTCCTCCCTCACCGATAATGTGCTTTCTCGACCTGTTAAGGCATTCGACAGCGTCGAAATTCCCACCCGCGCAAGGGCTATCCAGAGATAACTCCCACTCCACTTCGTTTTCCGTCGGCTAGGTGAATGCGCAAGTGAAAGGATTAGGAGCGTCGAAAAAGGGAGATGCTAGCTCTTCACAGTTTCTCGCATCACCGACGGCTAGCGCGCAGTGGGGGAAAGCGAAAGTGCGCGATCATGAGGGCTGACCCCGATCCGAAGGCTTCAATTTGCGAGATCTCAGGCCCCTTCAGTCGCTTATATGCTTCCTTCCCTTCCTGTCATCGCTACGCTTATCCTGCTTCGATCTCCTCCGTCAGCCTCTCAGCAAGCACAGGTCCCGTTCTACAATCATCCACAGTCTGAAGTTCCTCTGCTGAACCGCATCCAGATAGCCGACTACCAAGGAAACAACAATGTAAGTTCAATCGAAGCTGAACATGTGTACGCCGGCACGAAGGTGCGCCGTGAATAGGCACCTGCGCGACGTTTGATCTCTTCAACGCTACTATCAGGTGCTCCACCAATAAAACCCGCTAGTAGCAGTCTTTAAATGTGAACAGCCGGATAATTAGAGCGCCTGAACTATCGGAAGGCATTTTAGCGCCACTCCTGCGTACGGTGACTGACTGCAATCCAAGAAATATGAGAAAATAACCCTGTGAAAGCTGCACACATAGAGATCACGAAAAAAATCGAAAGCAGCCTTCAACTCCAAATCTTGAACATTTAGTGCGAATGAACTGAACGATGTACTGTTTGGAATTGCAACCCGGAATGGTGGTAACATTCTATTTATCAGATCGGGTACATATTCAGCAGATTGTTCCTTTTTTCGCGTATTGTTCTCAAATTTTATCTACATTTTCTGCTCTAATTTACGGCTTGCTCACTTACAAGATTCCATTTTGAACTATTCCAGCAATAAATCATCAAATACCAGAAGGAATCGTTTGTATGTTACCAAGAGATTTCACGATGGTTGGAGAGAACTAGTTCCCTTACAAAGGCTTCGCAAACTATTTTCTACTATTTCTCAGATCGCCATGACCAGATCTTTACAACAACAAAAAACAGCAACGACTGTTTCAAAAGGGAACGTTCGTTCTTGCTCAACTAAAAAAGGAATCCAGAGGTTGCCGTCGGTACACCCATTTGTCGAGATGCCCGACCGTAGAGTTTAGACCAAGTGAACTTGCTCCTTTTTCATGTACAGCGACGCCTTTCAGCAGGATACTTTTTGTCACCTCAAACCTTAAGATTAATTGGCGGACACCATTTAGGCGTTGTTTATTCTTATTCCTCCGCCCGATCATCAATTTTTAGCAAGGCTTACTGTTATTCTAAACTTTTTCTATTTCAAAGTGCCTCATGTTAGTATTTCAATGCTAGTTTTCAGACAATGCCCTTCTGAAGATTCTCGTAAATTCCGACCTTGTGTTTCCGAGATTCAAGTCTTAATAATCCATGACATGAAAATCGGGCTTTTCTGCTGTCACGGAAAGTGACCCATATTCTTTACTTATTGGCAGCCGTTTTATATTTCTACATGTATTTAAAACTACACGTTTTTCTTTCTGTAAAGGCTTAAAAACCTCCTCAGCCGTGTAGTAAAAAACTAAAACAATGGCGGGGAATATTCAAGGCACTAAAACAACTTTTCCTACAATCTAATAAAATAGCCGACGGCACAGTACTATCTACATATACCGGCGGCGCGGAGAGATGGAAGCTTTGTATGCATGCACGCAGAATCCAAATCTCCACCAAACGTCACAAGTAACCTCATCATCCATACAGAACGTATCACTCGCACAGGTGACAGAAAAAGGGAACAAAACTAGGTAATCACTCCCGAGGTGCTGCCCGCTATGGTCCCCGTGCTCTCATTAGTCAAGTCCCTTTTCATGTCACCCACTCGAAACCACCACAACTAAGCTACAGAATGCTAGTGCGACCTTCAGTAGCTTCAAAGACCAAGTAAATGTACTGAAGCTGTCTTTAAATCTTCACTTCTCTCCACTCCTCCTATTTCAGGTTGACCCTGCAGGTGAAATCGACGCCGGGCGAATCATTGGGCCTATCATGACGCCTTTCATGGACATGTTCGAAGTTATGCAGCAAAAGGCAAAGGCTCGACAGTACGTAGAGAAGGTGAGTCTGATCATTTCAGATTTAGAACCTCATTATCTCTTCATTTTCACAGACATTCCCATCTTTTCGCTACTTGTATAGTCGCGTCCAACTCTTGAAAACGAAAGGATACAGCCTGATTTGAAGTACACTGAGGGGACCAAGGTGCCCAATTAAAAATATAACTGGCATCTATGTCATCGGCAATTTATGTTGCAGTGTTCCATTTATGGGCGCATGTCGTTCGAACTAACTGTACACGTTTGCAGGACGGTCAATTTCTTGATCTCGAAGCTATTAGGACTTTCCTTGAAAAAAAAAAAAACGCCTACAGAGTGTGTTCAAAGAAGCGAATACTTTATTCAAACATCTCTTGAATGGCACCTGTTCTTAGCTACAGGATGTTTTTAGATTTAGTCGACCGTGCTAAGGAAAAAAATTCCAGATGTGTCACAAGAAAGAGATTGCATCATGCACTCGACATAACGTAGGAATATTTCTTTCACTGACAGTGTAAATGCCACTCATGTGGAGCTACGCACGACTCTTGAATGGCACCTGCTTTACTGATGAATCATGCTCGACTCTATCGGTGTCTCACTAGCAGTAAAATAAGAATCGCAACGCATTGGGTGAGTGCATGGCGCTTTCTGTTAATAAAACAATACGAAAAATTCACTCCCTCCCATTTTCAAGATAAGATTACAGATGTTTTTTGCAGCTAGAAGGAAAAGGATTTCAACAACATTCAAAAAGTTAACGCCTTTTTGGACACTTTGTATTCGTAATTAGTAAACTTTCAAAAAGAATGTAAATTTTTTAAGACGACTTTATTCGATTTTCTCAAGACGTGTTCAGCTCAGTTTGAAGAGCGTCCGTCTTGATGCCGAAGCTTCGCAGTTTCATCTTAGAGGTGTTCATTTTGGTTTAGGGTTGGGTTGGTGTCCTGAAGAACGGACACGGCGTTCTGCACAACTCCCACACAGAGGTTTTCAACCGCGAAAATCGCTATGATGGCATCACTGAGATACGGCAGCGCGTTCTTTGCCCACTTTTGGAAAAATTGGAGGCGGCCTTATAGTTTTGGGTGTACGTTTCTCATCGCTTCAAATGCAATGCTTTCAGATTAATCGAGAACGTGACGAAAGCCCATTCAGCAGCTCGAGAAGTGTGTTTGAGATGCTGGAACGCTTGCAGCAACCGACGACAACCACAACCCCTCAGCCACCACTGCTCGAGCGACTCCTGCGACCATATATCGAGCCCTGGCAGAAGCAGTTCGACGATTTTTCTAAGGACGTGGCCGGCATCACGATGCTGCCCAGCACAACCACTGCCCCGAGGACCACGACGTACTCGTCGCAGAACCTGCTCGAAAAATCGCTTCGGATGTTCTTCCCCTCATTCGCCAAGGAGAAACAGCCAACAACTACCACCCCACTGCCCAAGCTCTTCGACGCCAACCTGCTCGAGAAGCTGTTCTTCTCGCGCACAAAGCGAGACGCGGCCGCTTTCCGCGATAATCGACAAGCCCCACTGTTACCCACCGCCGATATGTTGAATCCCTTTAGGCAGCTAGAAAAGCCCATACTAGACTTGGCCAACCCATTTACGCCTAACCCACTAATGTCCCTCTTCACTACAAAGGCGCCTATAGCGCTGGAGCTTCCACACATTGAGAAGGACAAATCACTGGACGGACCTTTCCCGAGACCTCTGATGCCGGAGCCTCAATTCAAGCTGCAGGACCCCTTCTACAATCCGCTCTTTCCAAACAGAAAAAGTAAGCTGTTCGACATGCTAGCAGGAGGTGAGGCAGGCAGATTTTTCGGCTAACCACACACCATGACAAGATACTCAGTTCCTGGCAGATGCATTTTGGAGCGAAATTCCTTAAAGTTTACGCTGTCGGTACTCGTTAATGCCAATAATGTAATAAATGTGTTAACAATCTGTGGCCTATGTTATAGACGGATGTTTGTCGCGCGCGATCAAACGGCGCCGGTTGTGTAAGGCGTAATGTCCTGCCAGGGAAGAACAGGTGCAGGTTGGAGTTCCGCCTGGTGCAAGTGTTTCGATCGCACTTCAGCGTCCATCTAACAACTTCGTGAAGTACTGCAACCAATACCCAGTTAGCACACACAAAGAGTAAAAGTATGAAAATCGATCTCGACGGTATAGCTGCGCTCGAACGAAAACGAAATAATGATTATTCGAAGTCGAATTTTCGATATTTCAAGATTTTCGAATATTCGTTCGAATTCGAACATTGAATGGTAGCCATATTCGAATATTATCCGAAAATCGAATATTTCAAGTTTTTTAATCGAATAATTTCATTCTAATATCGAATAAACATCCAGCCTTTAAGCACAGAACTTGATTTGAGGAACAAATTGCTCGACTATTTGAATACAGAATAAACTAAAAATGGACACTATTCGGTTTTTGATCATTCGAAGAAATGATGAGCAAATAAATTCGTTCATTCATTTGCTCGACAAAATTTCTCAAAAGCACAACTATAATCGACAGTAATCAAGCCCTTTGTGGGACGTTTCACGCTTCCTAGGGTGCGTGGTCTCGTAGAGGCGACGTGAGCGAGCCGTGGGTTTGCTAGCGAGCTGATGGCTGACCGCACGCACTTTATCCTTCCCGGAGACCTCTGATTCATTCGGTTTTTGATTCACGATCTCCGGAGACGTGGAGGGCTTTAACCTCAGAGATACCGAGTCTAAAACAACTCGGGCTGCAAGATGGCCGCATTTCATCGAACTGTGCCTCGCTTTTCCAAAGCAGAAACTTCTCAGATTAAAATAGGTAAATTAATAAGGTAAAGTAACAAATAGTACAGTAACTACGGCTCAATTGAAAACATGGACTCCGTTATGCCTGATGTCTGTAATTACACAATGAAATTAGACGAAGACTGGTATTGGTAACAATCAATACCATTCGGCATTCATTAGCAGCCGAACACGAACCTCTGAGCTCGTCCCATTAAATCGCTTTTTAAAACATTTTCTTGCCTGTCCATTAATCGCTCTACGAGGCATTGAAGAAGATAGCATAAAAATCGCCTTTCTGCAGGGTAACTATAAAACCTCGCTAACTTGTGAAACCTCTGAGCTATTAACCCCAACACGCAGCAAATCTTAGCCTCAGGTCAATGAATATAACACCGCAAGGTGAATTCCAACAAAGCAACTCGAGCAGAACCTGTCGTCCGTACAGCAACCAATTCGCTTCACCGAATTGGTGACCTCGCTCATTTATGAACAGCTTGGATTTACATCAAACACCGTTACCACTTCAAAAACGCCTTAAACACCAAATCCATGCACTGCTCCTTTACGACGGTAGCCCAACTTCTCAGCTCCTCATGATGGCGAAAAATTGACGGCATCTAGTAGCATCGAGAATGCTGTAAAACATCTCGCATAACTGCAGAACACGAATGTACCTCGTCTCTGTAGCGCCGTGCCAACTTTCGAGTGGCTTCGAACTTGGTCATCGTGTCAGTGTGCTTCGTCGCCAGCTCTTTCGCACGTCCCCTACAATTAAGAAGGCGCGCTTGCTCCTCTGATAGAAAAAGCTGAAGCAATGTTGAATCAAGAACATACTCTGCAGCGAGCTTCTGCTTCTCCGCTTCTACAGCCTGCGAGTTCGCTTTGGCCAACTCGGCCTCCACTCGTGACAGCTTCGAACGGCACTGGTCCAACTCAGCCCTTAAATGTCGACTATCTTAGGAATGAAGCGAAGTTTACAGAAAAGGAAGAGATGCCGCACCTGACTTCCTGATCACCCTTTAAGGCAGCTTCCGCCACACGCTGCCGTAGAAGATCTGATTCCTTCTTCTTCGCATTCAACTCCGACGACAGCATCATGATTTTTGACTGCGCATCGTTTGACGAAGTGACGGCTCCGCTCAGTTTCGTCTCCAAATCTCGCTTCTGAAACGATACAACGTGAAAGACGTAAGGATAGAGCTTCTTTTTAAAGACTATCAATCCATCTCCATCTCCTAGATGGAGATATGAATGGCTCGGCCGTTTCCTACCTGCTTGGACAGCTCCGACGACACTCTGTGCAACTTCTCGTTCTCAGTTCGATACATAGTGTTCTGTCGTTGGACCATCACCATCGCCTCCAACCTCTCAGCCTGAAAAGCCGTACCTATGAGGATGGCACCTACACGTGAAGCCTTTCGTACCAGTTGGGCCTTCTCCGCAAGCGCATCGGCGTTCGCCATTGCCTCTGATTGCAGGCGGTGCACGGTTGCGCTCAGCTCGTCCCGATTAGAGCGGATTTCGGCAACCTCTGCCCTCAGCCTCTTCACTTCTACCTCGGCCGTCATCGACCTCGAAACTGCCTGAAATCCGAGGTGCATTAAAATGGAAGGCAGAGCTGAGAACTATGTAAGGGTACCTTCTGTTTCTCCTCGCGCAGGAATTCCACCACACTCTTCATCGATTCAACCACCGACGCTTCGGAATTAAGCGGAGCATCGGTAGCGTCCTTCATTTCCAGAGATGATGAATTAGCTTCATGCATTTGAGTGACCACCTGACAAGAATACTGAATGGAACTAAAATACAGAATAAATAATACCGACTAAGGTAAGGAGTGAAAGTCGATCAAAAGGTGGTAGCGCAGTCGGAGGAAGTACGGACTCGCGTAAATTTTGAATTTAGGTTTCCCTCATAAAACACTGCGTGCACTGCCCATCGCTGACTACCCCCACTCCCCATTTTTGGGCCTAAGATTATCGTGAAAGTAGAATGCGCAGCGCATCCCAAAAACGATTATGCGATGCGCCGCACATCATCTTCTCATTCTGAAGGTTGTTTGAAAGCAACCACAGCCCATAGGTGACCTGTAGGAGCAGTCCATGAACAGGATACAGCGTTCCCTTTAGCCAGGCATTACACTGATTCAACTATTGAAGAGGAATACGATTAGGGTGGGACGCTGCAGTCATTCAAAATCAAATCGACCTCCTGGAATGGGACCATTCTATCAACTATAGCGTGATGTCCAAAATAAAGACATCCCTTAAGTTGGACGTAACTAACACGATAGGCTCACTTCTGAGGCACCTTTGTTACAAAAATTTTCGATTTTTTGTGACTGACAACTCACAAGCCTGACAGGAACACAGACGTTAAACACATATCCCTCCCTCTTCCCCCACTTCTCCCAGCATCCTACCACACAGTCCCTCATCCAACCCTTCAGTTCGCCAGTCATATGAACGATCTTACATTTTCATACTTCTCGAGCATCTGCTCGAGTTTCTGCTCATACTCCTTGATTCCTTCACTGTACTTCGATTCCACAGCCGATAGTTCTTCGAGCCGTGCAGCCAGCATAGTCTCGGTGGTGCGGAGATTCTCCTCGGCCTTAATCAAAAGGATTTGTAAAGGCACATTAGAGACGCAATAGGTTATGAGATCTGAAAATTCAGCGTACAACTCTCGCTCTCTCCTGCGTGTTGATGAGCTCCTTCTCCTTCGACTCCAGTTTCGAGTCCCTAATCATGATTTCAGCCTCCTTCTCCGAAATCGTCGACTGCAGCTCATTCAGCTGATCGCCAAGCTGAACAGGACCAATCTTTTAGACCGTTGAATTTGTTGAATATGAAGAAACACTGCAGCAGAAAACTGAGTGAGAAGACCTGAATTAGGCTGACCCAGTATCAGCCAAATTATCAACCCATCTGTTCAAGTTTCTATTCCACCCGATTCTAGGCCGAATGCGATGAACACGGCTTGGCGACTTAAAGAAGAAGCTTAAAGCGACTTAAAGAAGAAGCGACTTAGAGAAGTAAAGAAGATGGGAATAAATCCGTTTTCTCTACGCCCACAACAGACCAACGCCGGTAAAAAAAACGATAACATCTACTAATAAAGGTCACTCGACTAATACTATTCACTTGTTCAATTCTAAACTTCTTGAGAGGCCTGTCCTCCGAATCTGACACCCTCCCTGATCCCGATCAAGAGTGAAGCCGCTCAGAAATGTTAGACTAGCATGGAAGGACGTATCCACGGATGAGCTTCTTTATATAGAAGCGTTTTAAATTTTCACTTGACAATTTCCATTCTTTAAAGCTCTAACGTTACTTTCGGAACTTTCATTTACAAAAGGCTTCGAACAACACGTTCTTGGCTGAAGCAACTTAATGTTGCCTAGAATCATCTGCCCATGTGATAGTGTCGTACCAGCTCTTCGTCAGGATATCAGAGCAGCAGCTCGTGCACATTAGAAGATAGCGGATTGTAAGTTCGAAGTCTATTCCCACCTTTTGTAGTCATTTTTTCTTACCATTAGAGACCTCGAGGTGCAAAGAGCATTCAGTATTTGAATACTCAGATACACTTAAACCAGCTAGGTACACCTACTTGGTTGCGCTCCTCAATTCGTCTCTCCAAATCTGCACGAGCTTCATTCAGCGATTGATTCAACTCGGTAACCGAGCTGTCCGCATCCTTCACCTGCGCCTCCAGTATGTCAATTCTCAGTTGAAGTTGAGAAGACTTCTAGAAATATCAATTGTAAGTCTGCTAAAAATTAATGGACCACGCACATAAACTACCTGTAATTGTTCCATCTCCATAGCAGCGATGACGGCCTCCATTTGAACGATTTTCGTCGACAGCTCGCCCACTTTGGCCGACAGCTCATCAGAGCGGCTAAATCACAAGCTGGCAGTTAGCACGATCTCAGAGTCAGGCAACGTCTACGTGCACTTACGCTTCTGCGCTAGTGGCTCTAGCTTCAAGGCGTTCCCTCTCCATCGAACCTAGCTCAGCCATCTGCTTCAAGTTCGTTTCCATCACCTTGCTGTGCGATTCCATCCTGAAAGTTATTTTTAGCGTCATTTCTACACCATTTTACATGAAGTAACATTTGTGGAACTCGTTTGGTATGAGCAAAACTTATCCCAACTACCCCTTCTGTGTCAAATGAATTCCATATGCCGCCCATTCCGAATTCCCGCGAAACGGCTTTAAGATTTGACGCTCATGGTCAGAACTAATTCGAAAACAGGGTTAGCAACATTTGACTCATTGCTCAGCTTTAAGAGAACCCAACTTTGCTAATATCTACTGTTCAAAAATCGCACAGTACGCTATAAAATCTGCTGAATTTTCGCTGACAAGCACTGAAAATAGTCTACAGGTTCATACGTTTTTTCTCTAAATGTTAATAAGAGGCGGGGTAACGTAAAATCATGATAGAGGCTTCGGAGCCTAAACAATGATTAGTAAGGCTATCACTATCAACCGCTTGGAACTCCAAGTCCAATAGCAAAGAAAGATCAACTTTGTGGACAGGGACTCTTCATTAAGCTACCATTCAATAACTTCTTCCTGCAACACTACGGTATTCGAAAATCTTCCTATAAACGATGATCTCTCCCATAAGTTAACCGAAATTTTTGCTCGTACTCCTAAAAAATTGAAAAGGAACAAGCGGTTTAACAAAAAAGAGCAACATTGTACCTCTCGTTCTCGTCACTCTTCTTTAGGGCGGTATTTTCCGCTTCAGCCAATTTCGACTTCAACTCATCCAGCTGGCACTCGAGATACTGGGAGCGATTCTTCAGCTGTTGACACTCTTTCTGTAGACGTTCCGGTGTCATTCCTAGGTGAAGTACCATAAAAATCGCTCTTATTTCAAGTACTGGTGCAGAGCGGTCTGTTCAGGAATAGATAAAGGCAATTTCCATAGCTATTGATGGACAGTATCAGCCGTAGGCGAATTACGTCTCATTGCCACTGATAATCGGTGTTGCGCCACAGTTACACTCATCGTTCGCATTCCGAGCTGGAAGCTACTACTCTGATGACATTTCAGACCCAACCGATTTGGGGTCGGGTGCTGATTAAGCGCATGCCGCAAGAAAATTGGAAAGGGTCGACGAAGGTCTACGAACTGCGTCTCGCTTAAGGACACCTCCCCCTCTTTCTATCACTCCTGAAGCTGCAGCTTTTTTTATGCTCCTACTCAACCGCCTATACGCCTGATAAGACAAGACTTGCTCCTCAGAACACTTCCTTACCTATCGTGCTCTCCTGGGCAGTGTACTGGGCTTGTATGTTGCTGAGACGAGTTCGAAGGTCTATGAGCTGTCTCTCGCTCAACGACAGCTCCTTCTCCTTTTCTCCGAGTTGCTGTCGAAGCAGCGAAATCTCCTCCTCGTAGCGCTTCTGCAACGGTCATCCTTAGAAGTGACCCGCAAAGAAATGCACTCAAAAGGCACCACACCGACCTGCACTTGCTTCGCGTCGTTTCGAGAGTTGGACAGTTGGTCTGTCAGGCGAGCGTTCGATGTCTTCAGGCTGTCTCTTTCCAAGCGGACCACCTAGCAATAGAAGAACTTGGGCGCATCAAGTCAGTAATAGAAAGGGAAGGACCTAAACGTACGTCCAGCTGAGAGCCGAGGTGGGCCATCTTCTCAGACTCAATGCGGGAAAGTCGCGACGTCATCTCGTTGAGTGAAAGCATCTAGAAATCAAGTTCATCAAAGAGTATCATATCGATAGCCGTCAGGATACACCAAGAGTCACCATTTGCTGCTCGCTGAATGATGACCTCTTGTGTGATTCAACTTCTGACTCCAGTCGATTGATGGTCAACCGAGAATGGTCCAGCTCTTCACGAACGGCTCGCAGTTGAATTCTGAACCAGTGGCTTCAAAATCCACTACTCAGAAAACTAATTCTTTATTTTATTTTAAAATTTCATTTATATATTAATTTAAATTTAAAATATTTTTTTTAATTTTAAAAGTAGTTCTTTAAACGTTGACACAAACTTGTAGTTGCTAGTTGTCTGTTGCAATTCCATAAGCTCTTGATGCAGCTGCTCCACTTTGCCCGCCATCTGGGCGTCGTTCATACGGAGGCGATCGTTTTCTTCGCGAATTTGGTCGCTTTCTTTTCGAGCACGCTCCAGTTCCTATACGATTCTCTTTAACACAAAACACTCATAATACGCTCATCAATGCCACCCGTGAAAACCGTGTAGTATGCCTCCCACGTAGATATAAGGGCAGAAAGTTTACCTTCTCTACAACTCCAGTGGTTTGCTTCTGCATTTCGAACGATGCTTCCAGACGCGCATTCGTCATTTTCACCTCAGACACCATCTGCTCACTTCGCGCTACTCGATCCGATTGAACCCTGAAGAACAACTCACTCCAAAAACCAGAACATCCAATACTTACAAAGTGGAACTAACCGTTCTGATATCTCCTTCTCCTCTTTCAGCGCGCGAATATATTCCTCTAGACGGGCCACCTTTAGTTCACTGGCGTGAGCCTGAAACAGCATCCTACTTTCGTCTCGAAGATTAAGAAATAGGAAAGAACATGGCCTCTTCACTTACATTTGCCATGGCTTCCTCAGCCTTCATCTTTGCAGTTCTTGCTTCATAAACGCTGACGTTATCCTCTGCGAGTTTCTTCAATTGTTCCATTTGCGATTGAAGCTGAAATCACGCTTTCAAATGTTACCAAGCCGTAAGCTACAAGCTATTGCAAGGTTACAATCTAGGCACCAAGGGAACTTTACGATTCAAGTTATGGGCTTGTCTAATATATTTCTCATCGACATTCCGTTTCTATAATACATAGATTCCAAAACACATCGTTTTGCCTCTATTATTCGCTTATTAGACTATGCCCACAAGGCAGACCTTTGACAAACCTATAGTTGACCGTTACCTGCACATGTGGTTTCTTTACCAGAGGATTCGGTCCTTATGTGACAGTACAAGAAGCGAACAGTTACATAGTGCTACCAGGTAAATCTCTGGAGACACCTCCCATATCCATATCCATATGACACAAATAGTCTTAACACAACAGACATTCGTTCTCAAATTCCCCATTTTTCATTCCCACTACATAGTGCTTACCTCTTCGCCTTCAGAGAATAGGGCAAAACACAATGCTCTGGCATGCTAATTGTTGAGATCTCATTGGTAGAGTAACTGCCATTTAGAAGAATATGTGCAATATGGAACGTCACAGCCTTTTTACATTTGGCTAAGGTGAAGAAGCGGTGACATAGTCCTAGCATGGAAAACAAGCGCTGTCATGCTCTTCTACATCCCACTAAGTTTGCTGGAGAGCTCATTAGCTGCTAAACTGTGAGAGTACGTTCAGACAATTTCAGGTGAGGGAATGGTAAGGCATATGATAGCGAAACAGCTCCACCAAGTGTGGCTGATACCCCATTCCCAAAACTAAGAATGCGTGTCTGAGCAGAAAGCCCACCACACAATGTTACTTATTAGGGGGGGGGGGGGCCAAAAGTAATGAGACAAAATGAAAAAAAACTTTATCTCCTTATAACTCAATCACAACTCAACGATGCTGAGGAATGTATTTGCCATTAAGGGCAATGACCTTGCGGCCATCGCTCAGTCAACTTCCTGATCCCATCCTTACAGAACTGCTTGAGCATGGTGTTGATCAACTGCTCGATATGGTTGTCAAAGACTGCTTGGGTTCTTGTGTCCCTTCCGACTAGGAAGCCCTGTAGGCTCAAGTAGTAGTGGTAGTTGCATGGAGAGAAGTCCAGCGAATACGGTGGGTGAGGCATGTGAACGTAGCCCAGCTGGCCAAGCTTATCCGTGCTTACTTGTTCCCGATGGGGTGCGGCGTTGTCGAAGAGGAGAACCTTCTTGAAGCGCTGCGAATGAATAAGAGCGAGTCTCAAAACAGACTCCGGTAAACCGATCCATGGGCGCAGACCCAAAAGCTCCAAAAATGCTTCTCGCCGTGAACATCTCGCCGAACGAAGGTCGGTAACAGGTCACCAGGCCTCACCCAGTCTCGCTGCTTGGCAGGGTTAAGGTAGAAGACGTACTTCTCATCTTGCGTGAATATTGAGCCCAGGCTGCTCGGGGTTGGGAATTGGGGGAGATTTGCGCGACACAGGTCGACTCGTCAGACTGGGGTTTCGGCATGAGACAGGCTGGGGTTTTTGACATGCTTCTGGAAAGGGCAGAAGTGGTAACTTCTCAGATGGGCTTCATTAAGTAGCATACTAACATACAAATACAACAAGTACGAATCCAGACTCCAGCCACGAGATATATGGATACGGCATGGGGTGTCTCATTACTTTTGGCCCCCCCCCTAATATAGAGTCTAGTCAAAAACTGGCATAAAGATTCACTTGATAAAGAAGCGCAGACTTTAAGTTTCCATTAAACAAAGTCGTTCCGCAATTTGTAAAAGTTCTGTCACTTTATGAGGTCATGGAACGCATCCACCATCAGTGATACTCAGGTCCCAATGCAGTATCCAAGGTAAGATAACGCCATCAGAGAAGCGAACGGTGATAGGTTGAATGACATTACATGAATGCACCGAGCCCGGTGTAACCCATGACAGCTTAGAGTCGCAAAAATAATAGTTTTTATAAGCAGAATAGAGAACCGGAACTACTGCTTCAACTGAAGTCCTAACAAAGATCAAAGTAGGAACAGCAGCAAATCTCCACAGAATTCGTCCGGTCTATAGCATTCCCATCATGCAAATGTCATTTAGACTCTGAATCAAGGTACCCTGGTTATTGAACGACTGCATGGGGCGACCTCAGCACACAATACGTTTGTCCTTCATTTTGTGGTGCAAAAGCAGTAGGATAATAAAGCAAAGCAGCTAAGAAAATTATGCTCATTGGAATACGCCTTCTGCGAAGAGAAAAATATGGTAAGCGCTAACACGCACCAGCTCAAACGTTGTTCTCATCTGCTCCAGTTCTCCCTTCAAACTTGCTTCTGCTTTTTGCGACGTTTCCAGTTCTCGCTTCAATCCTTCGATCCTGGAACAACACAAAGATCTTACCAGAAAGGCCCAGACGGTTCCATTCAAAGACAAACTCGGCGTTCTTCGACGTGAGAACGAATTTCTCCGCAGAGCTCTTGGCCGCTTCTAGATCCGACTCGAGACGGCGATTGATCCTGCAAGAGGGCCAACTTTAGAAGAACATAACCCCTTTAGCCATGAGCGAATGGGGCAGCTATTATTCAGCACTATACTTTTGCAACTGCGCTATGTTATCGAATAGTCTGGCATTGTCCTCGTCATTGTTACTCATCTCCTCGTCACCTCGACGTTCCCGCTCCAGAACGAACAAAAGGTGTTGCACCTGGAAGGTTCTCTGTAGCTGTCCGAAACAAGGCCAATTCTTTCTAGTGATCACGGCAAACAGTACCTGTTTAGACGCGCTTGCATAATCCCTCTGATATTTCTCAAGTTCAGAACGAGTAAACGTCAGTTCTCTCGCAGTGGAGTCTCTCGCGCTCTCAAGCTGTCTTCTCAGTTCGTCCGCCTCCTGTGAATGAACAACCGCAGATCTAGCATAATATAATAATATTCCAGACCACTTGCTGGAGATAACGTTTTGTCCTATATCTAACATAGGGCTTATAGCTACGAGGCGACGAAGCACTCCAGAAAACCACACTACCGATATCAGTCATTTTCATACTGCTGTGAAACGCGTCGACATAAGTATGAACTCTACTCAAAAGTTGTCACATAAGTCACGGTGGCATAAGAAATGGAACACACTTTCAGCTGCTCTTGAAGGCGGTTGTTGTGATCAAAGGTCTTTTCCAGCAAATCCTTCTGGTGGAACAATTGAGGCGCTCGATCTGGAAACCGAAATTGATGGCGAGGTTAAGGGATTTTCTACATAGAAATCTCTTTAGGACATTGATAATGTAATAGCGTCGCCTACGAGGAAACAACGAATAACTTCATCTCAGAGACTATAAAAGTCCGAACGTTGTTTAGTCCCAACGCCGAGATTACGATTCATCAACAGCAGAAACTCTGAAGGCAACGGCTTCCTAAGCCCGCGCTCCTTTCTCGGATGCCGCCGACCCCCTTAAAGGAGTCTATTGGGGGGGGGGGGGGGCAAAACTAATGAAACACCCCATGCCGGTCCATATATCTCGTGGCTGGAGTCTGGTTTCGTGCTTATCGTATTTGTATGTTTGTATGCTATTAGGTTGTAACGAATTAAATGGCACGCCCCATGTAGCACGAATGACGTTGCAGAAATTGAATGAGCTGAGCATTGAAACTCTACCACATCCTCCGTTTTCTCCCGACCTCTCCCCAACAGACTACCATTTCTTCAAGCATCTTGGCGACTTCTTGGTAGGGAAAATATTCAAATACCAACAGGATGCCGAAAGTGCCTTCGAAGATTTCGTCAATTCCAGAACTTCTGATTTTACTACTGGGATAAAAAAGCTTGCGTCACGTTGGCAAAGATGTGTAGAATCAGAAGGTTTATATTTCGATTAATAAACTTGCCTACAAGCCGAGATATTAACTGTTTAAATTTACAGCGGTTCGGTGCCATTTGTTCGTTACAACCTAATACTTACTGAAGGCCACCTGAGAAGTTACCACTTCCGCCCTTTCCAGAAGAATGCCAAAACCCCAGTCAGTCTCATGCCGAAACCCCGGTCTGACGAGTCGACCTGTGTCGCGCAAATCTCGCCCAATTCCCAACCCGGAGCAGTCTGGGCTCAATATTCACGCAAGATGAGAAGTACGTCATCTACCTTAACCCTGCCAAGCAGCGAGTCTGGGTGAGGCCTGGTGACCTGTTACCGACCTTCGTTCGGCGAGATGCTCACGGCGAGAAGCACCTTTGGAGCTTTTGGATCTGCGCCCATGGATCGGTTTACCGGAAGCTGTTTCCCAAGAGCACTACGAAGAACTCCAAGGCCATGGTGAACGAAATAGAAGAGATGAGCCGGCGACTCGCTCTTATTCATTCGCAGCGCTTCAAGAAGGTTCTCCTCTTCGACAACGCCGCACCCCGTCGGGAACAAGTAACCACGGATAAGCTTGGCCAGCTGGGCTACGTTCACATGCCTCATCCACCGTATTCGCCGGACATCTCTATGCGACTACCACTACTTCTTGAGCCTACAGGACTTCCTGGTCGGAAGGGACACAAGAACCCAAGCAGTGCTTGACAAGCATATCGAGCAGTTGATCAACACCAGGCCCAAGCAGTTCTGGAAGGATGGGATCAGGAAGTTGGCTGAGCGATGGCAGCAAGGTCATTGCCCTTAATGGCAAATACATTCCTCAGCATCGTTGAGTTGTAAATGAGTTATAAAGAGATAAAGATTTTCTTCAATTTGTCCCATTACTTATGCCCACCCCCCTAATATAATGTGAAATCAACCATATCACATCAATCAGTTATTGCCCACGCATAGTTGGCACACAGTAAGCGAGCGCATCTATATTAATGACCGTCAAATCATGGTGACGAATCATAACCATCGAAGCGACAGGAAGAACGGCTCTGTGAACAGAACGATGAGGTATTGCGAACACAGATACAAGAAACGGAAACGAGAGGGCAGACGGAAGACTTTCAACTGGAGCCAACTACATCATTAATTATTTAGTTATGAACAAAGCTCTGCCCGTTGACCACAAGAGATGTCCGTGGTTTATCAAAACGAAAAATTGTGATAGTGATCCTAACACAATCGCACAATGAACGTGGATACCTTCAATTTCCTCCACCATTTCACGAAGACTTGCTTCGAGCTGCTTATTCCGCTCACGAGCCTCCGTCAGTTCTCCTGTCAGTCGAGCATGTTCACTAAAGAAAAACCGTAGTCCACGTCAATACCACACGTATAGCCAAAGCCTACCGCACAATACTCGTTAGAGACTGTCCCCCTCGAAGAAGACGAGCAGTTTCTACTGCGGCGGGAGCGAGAATGGAGAGCTCTTCTTCGCTAACGTTTAGATGCACTAAAAAGTGTCAGCCATTTTCGCACCTTAACAGACAATAAAAAAGGATTAGTCGATTTCCAAAGTCAAGGAATGAACTGTCAGCATAAGTGAGAATAGCCTTCGGTGAACAGGAAGAAATCGCCTTCAGGCTTTTTACTATCCCTTCCAGCAAACTTGAAACCATATTTCGCATCTACGTGACCTCACAGGGCGAAGTCCAGTCATTACTGTGTGCGACCTAGGTCTGACGACACGTTGATTCAAAACGGAAGGGAAGCGCAAATCTACTCTTGCGGTTGGAACTGGCGCCTCTCCTCAAAGTATAGCGGGTATAGCGTGCAGTGGCCGAATTGATCAATCGCGTCGCTCGATCAATTTGGCCACTACGCATGCATCGCGTCCTGCGTCGCGTGCACACTAAACAAAGCCTCAGCTTACTGCTTTCTTTAGCACGGAACGACTTCTTTACTATGAATGAAGTCACCTCCATGATCAACTACATAAAACCTGGTATTTCGATAGGTCAGTCAATAGTCCAAAAATTCGAACTTCTTTCAGGCCTTTGATAATGACGACACCATAAAAGAACGAAATGAAATAAAGCCTCCGAAACGCCAAACTTAATTAAGCTTATTTTGACAAACCTGCGTGGCATAGAAGAATTAAAACTGTCGAATCACTTGTATTGGATTTCCTATGCATGACTTATATCAAAACCGAGGAGGGACTTCAAAATACCTGCATGCTTGGATTGCAAGAGTTCGTTCGCCTTCTGGAGTTCTTCTCTGAGTTCAGTAATTTGCTCGTCTGAATTACAGTTTAACACAAGTGTAAACGAAGAATCCATGGATATTGGAGTCACCTTTCTCGGCTGCCTCCATACTACGGAGTCGCTTTTCCTCTTCAATTTCCTCCTGAACAGCGGCAAGGACTTGTTTCGTCTCTTCGAATAGGCTCTCTCGAGATTTCCATTGTTCACTGAAGGCAGTATTTGGTGGAAGCTTGGACGCCATGGTTTCTTCAACTCTCTTCTCTATTTTCTCAAGGCTACTTATTTACTCAAGGTACAGGTTAAGGTCTTTTGTAAGCGACTAAAGGAATACAGATGGAACAACCAAGCAAATTTCTGTGTACAAACCGGCGTACCGGCTAGCTAGGCAGTATACGAATTGCGGGTGGCTAACATCGGACAAAAACCCTTCCTCTTTTATATCTGGGGGATAATAATTACGCAGTCGACACCATAGAAATCGCTTTACCATACTTATGAAGCACAATCAGCAAAAGGATTTTCACACCTGTAGATCCTTGTAGCTCCCAAGAAACAAATTGAACTCCGTGAGAATCACGTAGGATAGAAACCATATTCGTAACTTTGCAAAAGGGACTTGAAGCTTATGCTTTCCTGTAACGACTCCCGCCAATACACCCCAAAAGCTTAATTGGATTGATGGAAACATTTCTAGAAATTTGTACACCATTACAAGGTCTGAGATTGCCCTTTTATTTTTTAGTGAAGAAAGGCGAGTGGTGGTTGTGACACGAGGACTGTACCCGTTCTACTAACAGGCTCCTAAGTTCGTTCACCTCGTGAACATCCACAGTTCATCGGTATTTGATTCAAAGCAGTGATCAAACCTTATCTCGGCCGCAACAAGCTCGGCTTTCTCCATCGACTCCTTGTACACGCTGGACAGTTCGCGTTCTTTCCGTAACTCTGCCTCCAAATCGGCAATGGCGACTGTATGCTCGTTGGACAACTGAAGCGAAATTTTTAGGGAAAAATAGAATACAAGACGCAAAATGACGCCAACCTGAGTGATTCGTTCAAGCGCCTCATCGGCGTGCTTCTTTCTTAACTGTAGTTGACTTTCGTGCTCTTCAGCTGCTAACTGGAGGCGAGCAATCTCGTCTTTTAACGACAGCTTCTCTCTTTGCCACGACAATTCCTTCGAGCTCTGTAATGGGAAAAGTTGAGAAGGAAGCAATAGCAGCAGAACCGGCAACAGTAACAACAACAACTCTCTGATAGAGGGTGTGTGTGAAGATCGGTTGCACGAGGTAATGTTGCTCGATGGTGGTTGGCATCAAAAAGCGCCAATGGAGTAAAGGTGAGCTGTCCTCCTCGCATAACAGAACACGCCGGTTCAAACCCCGCCCGGCACTATGGTTTTGGCCGCAAGCAAACACCCTTGCAACAGCACTAGCAACCATTTGACAATCCTTGTTCCATTTCTGAGACAAGGATCTTAGAGCAGCCCATGATGCTAAAGGTATCGACCCCAAAAGTCAAAAAGCTTCAGGGCATTCGATGAACAATAAGGGTCTGTTTATAATTCGCTACGACAGCGACTCGTGCAAAACATGAAAATCGATTAAAACGAGCATCGCCGCCGAAATCTGCCCATACTCGAGCGCTATCGCTGTCGCTTGTTCATACTTCGCGCCCGCGACGGGAGCGACGGACGGAGTGTGGAATACGTAATTAATTACGTACACCACACTAAGTCCGTCGCCCCAGACGCTCTTGTCGCTGCCGTCGCGAAGTGTGAACCGTCCCTAAATCACACAATAGGCCCCACCTGAAGTCTTTTTAGGCCCGGGCACACATTACGCTAAAAATCTCAGAACGATCAGCCTGTGGTTAAGTCTGCAATACCATGCAATGAAAGAAAATTATTTGCAGGGTCAGCTGAGCATGGTAGGTTTCTCCCAAGAGGATTTCTACTGTATTCGACACGCCCATCTCGTCAATTAACGCCCTCTAGCTCCCCCGTGAAGTCCATTGTCGTCCACAAAACCGACCAATTCTATCCTTAGCTCAGCGCATTTGCTATCCTTCTGGGCGATCTCCTGTAAGAACCATTTACGAGAGTTCGTATACATCTCGGCCTCCGCTCGTGCACGTTCTCGTTCTGTCTGAAAACTGGGAAGGCTATCAACCGTAAAGTACACCTTGTTGAATTGGGTGAAGCTCAGCTACTCACCAAGAACGTGCGCATTTCCTGCTCTCTATTGCTCTTCTCTTGCGCCAGAGCCGCTTTCTCATTCAACGCTTTCTGAAGCTCATCCTTAAGTGCGAAGTTCTCGGCTGAAATGACGACGGTCTTAACTCCCTCTAGATGAGGGAAACCTATACAGTTTCAGACATTTTATGACACTTCCATAAGAAGGATAATCAACAAAGTAATCTGCAAAGGATGTTTTTTAGAATGCAACTATCCGACTTGCCCTCAAAACCACATCATTTGCAAGCCCTCTAACTATAAGCTCGATACTTAAAAATGTTTGTTTTTGTTGGAGCTGAGAACGTCCTCGGCTGGAATCAGACATTCGAAACTTTACCTATCCACCGGCAAGGCAAAATTTTGTAGTCGAGCTCCCATACTGTCTAATTTCAAAGAAGAAGGCCAGAATACTCCGCTGACAAAGAAGCGCGCTCCAATACCCACGTGCTCAATGCAATAAATGGTGTTTAGGACACCCTAGGTGGATTGAAGGAAGACACAGCAGCAGGCAAACTCACTTGCTATCAGGTGTTTCTCCTTTGTCAGTGTTCTGATCGCTGCATCTCTCTCATCTTTCTCATGTTTCAACCGCTCTAGATCGCAATCGATCTCCATCTAAAAGCAGAGTGACAGAATACTGCGATCTGTGGCAGTCACCACAGTGCACTCAAACCTTTTTCATGGCCAGGTCATTTCGCGATGTCTCAAGCAGTCGATATAGTCGTGATCTTTCATTGGCGTCTTCGACTAGAATATGGAACCGTTCTTTTTTCATACTCGTATCAAGAAGAAGTGACGGACACCTCATCACAAAAATCACAATACATCTTTTTACGAGCAAAGCGATAGATTAGAACCCGTTCATACTTCGCGTCGAGTGCGACTCGTCGCCCGTATAAAACAAGCAAATCGATTCAAACCGAGCGTTCGCCGGCGAAATCTGTTCATACTCGAGCGCTCAGTTTTAACAGAAAACGCCTATTCATACTTTGCGTCGGCGACGGGAGCGACTGAGGCGACGGACGGAGTGTGGAGTACGTAATTACACCACAGCGCACTAACGTTCAAAGGAAACGATTCCCCTTCTCCCATTCCTCAGATCAAGGTAAGATACGGTATTATATTACTTTTGAGTGGCACACTTATGATGTACGTAATATGACTGTTTGCTAGTGTCTGTGTTGACTGATTAACTGACAACAAGGAATAGGCGTTATGGTGCAATTGTGTACAACACATTACGTTCGTCGCTCCCGTCGCTCGTGTAGCCTGTTCATACTTCCCGTTGCTTTTGTCGCTGTCGTCGCCAAGTACGAAAAGGGCTTTACGGGTATAATTTTGAACACGCACGCAGCCAAGTGACCCGTTTCTATTCTCTGAAAGTCTCGGCCATCTCATTCGGTCTGATTGTTTCGCACTTTGGCGGACGCTCTGAGTCATCGCCCCAGCCAATGGCGCGTGGACAGAGCGATGACTCAAAGTGCCCGCCGTCTCACCTAGCGGAACACAAGTCCGTTTTCTGAGGTTTACCGTCTACTCGCGATTTCACTGAATTTTTTGCCTTTCCGAAAGGTTAAAACTACGACTCGCTTTTTGGTTGATACCCCTGGAAGTTGGATCTTCCCGAAGTGAAAGGAAATTTTATAAATGCTGAGGAAGAATCCGTACAGGTACTTCAGAACAGAAATGCATCGTAGACCAGAGAAAGCTGAGTCTTGTCTTCCACTCAGACCAGCTTCTTGCCGAAGACCGAGATGAGGAACACACTGAACATGGGCTGAAGATCAACAGAACTACGATGACTTCCTGTGGTTCTCTTCAAGACGGCTGGCCCATATTTGCTGGCTACGCAACCCCCTAGAGTCTCCAAGATACTTGGTGTGCATGCGAGCATATGACTCATCCGGCTGCCGGCCAGTAACGCGCCATTGGTTAGCGCTATGACTCAGAGCGTCCGCCCAAGTGCGAATCAATCAGACCCTCTCATTCAGCTGCTACAGCACTCAACGAGGTTTACAAGAAGTCACCCTTCTTCACGGAACAAACAAATGAGTTAGAGACTCTGGATGAACTAAGGCCAAGCTGTTGATAACAGTGGAACATAAGTGTGTTTTAGCCAAAGCAAACATTGTAAAATGAAGAAATCAATAGAAAGGGAGCAATATATTGTAAGCTTACTGCTACTAGCGACTTGTGACTGCAGTTCACTATTCCTAGCAGAGAGCTCCCTGCACTTCTCCTTCACGTCGAGCAGCTCCTCCTCTATGTTGCACTTCGCATGCCCTGACAACAGGGGATAGTGAATAAGACGATTGGTACGGTGCAAATTCATGAAGCAGACTCACGTAGTGTGACGATTTCACTCAAAAGACTCTGTACGTCTGAATGTTCTTCACCTCCACCTTGAGCTACATTTGATGGAATCTCATCAGTTGCCATGCTCTCTACTGCACTCTGAGAAGGGGCGCTCGGAGCAGGTGCTGAAAACCGGTGAGGTTTTTGACGAATATCATCGATACACCGAAGTGAACGCACCACTGCTCTCTTGGAAGTCACCAGTGCTTTCCTGTTCAGCAGCAGCCGACGCTGTGACATTCGGCTTCACGTCAGTTACCATACTGTCAGCGTCAGCCACTTCATCCAGAAGATGGCTTGGATCCATCTTTAACGCTCCTAAAAAGCATGACAAGATAAAGGCGACACATGACTTAAGCATTCGCTTGCAAGAAGGTCTATGTAAGAGATCAGAGAGAAGAATCAGCACCTCAAAATTTTATTGACATAAGAGTGGACGCAAGGTGTACTCATAGTCCGAGGCGAGAAAGGTCAATTTCATGCTGTTCAATAAAGGGACTAAATAGGCAGTAACCCGAAAACAACGCACTAACCTTATCTACTAGGTCGGCTCCAATATTTTGGAGCTTTCTAGCTAGCAATGGCCTGGGGTCACCGCCGGGAGCATGTAGACAACATCTGGTACTCACAACACTCCGAAACATTCAAGCAAATCGGATGGAGTTCAGCAGTCCCTAATCCAAAGCTAGCAGGAGATCCAGAGCGCGGCAAAGTCTTTCGACGATTCGTGCAGGATTAATCCAAGGGGATGCCAACCACAGAGTCCCTGATGCGGCAAGCAATTTCGAAATTCTTCTTGAAATTTTTATTTTTGCAGTAAAAAACAATGAATCAAATATTAATTCAACGTGCACGTGCAGAAAAGCACCAATTTTTGAGTGTATGAAAAGAAGAGATCACGTCATGCCCTCTTCCAGGTTGGCATGATTTTTCTTTAATTGGTAGCTTAAATGCTGCTTAATTGGAACAGCAAAAAGAATAAATTTATTTCCTTCCACTGTTTTTGTTGTACCACTTTTAAGTGCGTAACTACACGTAAATAAAGTTTTTGCTATCAATCATCGGACTATCCAGATGCTAAATTAGTGGCGGCATCTATTCTTTAATAGTTGTTGAAAACCTAAGAGTTTTATGACCATCGAAGCATTAAGAACATTCTTTTGGGACAATCTGCACTGATTCGCCTTTTCATAGCACTAGCTATCATAAAGCTTTTTCCTATGATCGATAGTGCCACACATGCTGAAGATTCATCGAATCCAATTTATGGAAGACTTGAAACTGCTACGGGGAACTGCGTGACAGTAGCACTTAGGCCATCAATCAAACGAATCAGTCGGGTGAATGTTGCAAATTCTAATGAAAGGCATCGCGCAAACAGCTTTTTCGAGTTTGTAATAGCATAAGAACACTTATTGCTGTAGAGGGTAGATGTTACGAAATAGATTAAATTTTCGTGGTCGGATATATATGACGAAGGTTCTACGCCATTCTATAATATTTTCGGATTTCTGACTAATTTCGGCCATTTTCCCAGAAAAAATAAAAGTTTTCAAAAAATCTGTCCACGATGGCCAGTAAATTAGAAAACAGATACTAGCTGCTCCTGGTCACAGGCAGTCCCAAATGGCATTTGTTGCAAGAAATTAAGTCCCCTGCACCACTGATGTACTGCACTCCAGCTCTGGACATCGCAGCACTTGATGTTGGTGAATATCCATCTGCTTTCTGACGAGGGCGTACGAACACTGAGGATGGAGTGACATCTCCCGCTTGGCGTCAACCATTTCCCCACATAAGGTAAAAACTTCGGTGCTATCGCAGAGTAGGGGTTGGTCAATTTAAGATATATATATATATATACCTGATTAGACAACTACGTAAGTAATACAAATCCACTCACTATTTGATCTCAATCGTGCGGGCGCAGTGGTGGTGGGGGTGGAGGTCACCCAGATAGCACGCAACCGGAGGGTTGGAGATTGCCTTAAAAATTGTAATCCCTCTTTTCGGCGGAGGAGAGCACAGAAAAGGTGTTCCTGTTTCATTTGCCCATATTTTGGCAAGGGAATGGTCTCTAGGATGAAGGCAATTTTAAGAAGAGTGCGTAACTGGCGCCATACCCCGGAGTCCTCTCGCCAAAATCTGTGCTCTTTTTCGCATCAACGGAAGGGCACGCCCTTTAAATGGTCCGCAGGAGCTCCCGCAAACTCAGTTAGGTGAGTGCTTTACGTAATGTTTTTCTTTCATATTCGAGTGATTGAGGTTGTTAGGGTCTCGTTAATGAGCCACCTAGGATGTGCTCTGTCATATCCTAGGTGGTTCATTTAAATTTACCACCCCTCTCCCTATTGTAGTAATGCGCCAACCTCGTAAAGATCTCCAAACACCCAGCAAGGGACTCGAATTTGAAGGCGAGACCACGGACGCCTGAACCCCACTCAGCCCTCATGCGGGGTGATAAAGCTCCTAGAGCATATCTAAGGGATGGTAAGTGAACTGTCTCTTTAGGTCCAACATAAAGAGAGCGGAGGAAACTAGAAGCAAAACACAACGAAGAGAATCACTGGGCAACTTTACCGAAGCGCTGCGGCGCTCCCTACAATCGAAGGCCGAGGCGCGGCGCCTCTCCGTCGTCCACGATATGGCGCTGGAGCACGTTTTCCTATCCGTCTGCTGGAGCGGTTTTTCCGCTTTGGGTGCCGATGATTGCTTCGTTCTATTGCAGTCTCCTCTCCCATTCCTTCCACTGGCTTTCTTCTTCTTCTTCCTCCTCTTTGGACCTGCTTCACAGTGGGTTCCGTGGTGTCGACGGCACCATAGCCGCTCCCGAGTTTGATCACGATGGACGCCAGCTGCTTTCCACTCGATGTGCAACATGACAGCCCAGCGCAGTTTCTCGAACCCCTAGGCCGTTCCTCGGTTGTTACGAAGTTAGAACTTACCTTGCGAACGCTGTCTTTCTTTCCACGCATGATTGGCCGCACCATCGAAGTCGAGCTTCGCACTAGTTATCACCCAGCGGAGCGACACCGAACGTCTGCCGCATGGCTCGTATCGGATACGGTGCCAGCGTGAAAACCCGGCTCCCAGGGCAGAGTCCTAATTTTCTTTACGCTGAGGCGACTTTAAAGCTCTGTCGCTTTGTGTAGGTGTGGATACTATCAATTCTGAGATGTTAACGTCTCTACTCGGCTAACGTTTGACCGTTTCGTCGTCGCCAGAGCCTGGAAAGCCGACATTGAATGTGAGCCATCCATCCCAAAGTGTCAGCGTCAGCTTTTGATCGTAACAAAACATCGTTAGGAGAGCTTACAACCTTAGTACCTGCCACATGAGGCTTAAAGAAAATGAGTTGAACCACTCCAATCAAGACCTTCAGTTTAACTGGTCCAATGCTGATATCAGCGACCGGTTCATCCCGATATATGGCTGAGTGCTGATGGGTCCCACGAGGTGTGGAGCGTACGATCAAACAGCGTCGGTGGTGTGATGGCGTAGAGCATTCGCTTCCTGTTAGAAGCTGGGCGAGTTCGAGTTCCGTCTTGCGCTAGAGTTTTGATCGCAGTAAAACATAGTAAAACATCGTTATAAGAGGCTAAATTCCAAAGTCCTTTTCCATTTCACAGTGATAGGCCAGATAAAGTGAAGTGAGTATGACGTGCCGTGAACCAAGGAGTCATAAGACATGCACATATGATGGTTAGGAAACGAGTTAGCTCCTGGCTACCTCTTCGGTGTGTGTGCAGTGGGTAACCTGATAGTCCGATAAGGGTCTTGTAGACGTGAAGGTGTTGAGGTCAAGGAAGGGAACGAGCTCATTGGTGGTAGCAACACATTGTTCGCTCCTGTTGATGTTCGGGTTTTCGGCTGTGATCCAAAAGGCGTCTAACGTTTGGAGCACAGAAGTCTTAGTCTTCCGGGCCGGGGTCTTGATGGAGACCTCGATCTTTTCGCTACTATGAACCTCCACTCAGTAGGCAGCGAGTAGCTCCTCAATCCTCTTGAGCACAGAGGTGGTCGAGTGTCTTCTGTACTCCACCCTACTCTTCAAACCCCATATGAGACTAGGCGCCGCATGTTATTTCCCTCCTTATAGGGGAGCGGGCGCATGCGCATACAAGGGACTCTAGTATATCGTCCATCTACCTCAGCTTTTTTAAAATAGGCCACGTCCTGGAGTTATGTCCCTTGCTCACGATCCAGTCTAGCACAGATCACCATTGTTGAGTTCATATGCCTAGCAAGTGCGGTTCAGTCGTTGTCGTTACAGCGAGCGAAGAGGTCCTAAGACCGCTAAGGACAAAAGGACAAAGGACGGCGTACTCAATCGCTCTCGGGATGCGCCACGCGTTCTACTTTTAGGCGATCTCGTGGAGGCGTTCTGAATGCGTATTTGACAATACAATGACTTGCGGTGGCCAGCCGAAACAAGTCGGCGCGATTTATCCCTCCCAGACAAGGCTGGTACCAATTCGTCGGCCCCGGAGGGATGGAAGACTACGTTGGCCTGGGCGGGAAATCCGAACCAGGAACATGTTATCGGGCGCACGCGACAGCCGACAACTTCTCTGACTGCGCTACCCGCCCACCATGACGGCTAAACTGTGAACAATTGTGAAGGTGCTGGCGGGTTCAGTCTCTTTCCTCTCATTCCACCATGATTCTTGACTCCATCGAAATTCGTGGACAACTGGTATGCAGCATTCACGCTTCTTTCCAGTTGCTCCCAGCCAGCAGTGTTCCGAAGAGTGATTTGCCCTTCAGAACCAAGATGGTCCTCCTCCGGAACGTGGTGAAGGTGGCGGCGTGTGTCTCCGGCTGTGCACTGGCATCGAAGCTCGTTGACGATGGCACGTTGCGGAAGGCGCACGCACTCACCACTGCCGAGCGGAGGACGTTTGAGGAGCACTTCCCACGTGGCTCCTGGGACGACAACTGGGACTTGTGAGCCAATAGCTACTACGGTTTTGAGCGAGCTACCTTGACATCAAAGCCTTTCAGCCGGTCTCCGCAGTTTCTAATAGATGGAACGAAGTATGCGCAAGCTTCCGAGGCCGACAAGAAGAAGATGGATGAAGAGGTGAAGGCAAAGGCCACCAGGAACATAATACTTATTCGTCATGGGCAGTATTTCCTTGATACCGATAAGAAGAATCTCACTCCCCTTGGTGAGTTGCATTGTTTTTGGACACCTAGAGAGTCCGTTGGTTGAGTCTTGATGAGGGTAGTGTTGCCTTTCTAGGAAGAGAGCAAGCAGCTCTTCTCGGGAAGCGCCTAGCTGAGTCCGGAATGAAATTTGACAGCCTCGTGATGTCAACGATGACAAGAGCCACGGAGACAGCGGAGATTATCCTCGAGTTGTTCCCAAACCTGAAAAGGTTGGATTCAAACGTTTCACGTAAGAAAAAAAGATCGAAGCGGTGCGTATTTGCTTCAGCCTCCTGCTATATGTTGTGCGTCTTAGAGCAGCTATTCAAACGAACTTTAGCCGGCCAGACCATCTAAGGCGATTTATTTTCTCATTTTGAGAATGTAGATAAAGGCGCAATAATAACTGAACTGTGTGTTGGAAGTGCGACGAGCGAGGGTTCAATAACATTGGGTGAAGAACTGAAATTATGGATCTCGAAGTATGGGGAAATCTTCCTATTCAATTAGACTGAACAACAGGGTTTTATGCGTTGCGACCTTTCTTGCAAGTGTTCCATTTGATAGGCATAGCCACACACTTTGTTACCCTGGTTGTACTTGGCATAACTTATTTTGCAAATGTCCAGTAGTTTAAATCATTTTCACTTTTAACAAGCTCTTGCATGGAATCAGTGTCTGTTGTCGTTCCTTAAATCTCCATGGATTGTATCCTAGTTTCTCAAATGCTGGTTAGGTTCCTTGACAAACATTGGTTTAAGCTTTTTTTCCTGTATCCTCTGTTACCTGTTCTGAACGTTATTATATCGACACCTATCACTGTGTCTAACCAGGAGACTATCTCAATGGTAGGTGAGAACGGTCCGAGTGTTGTATATGGGCAGAATCGCCTCTCTCCGGCAGACGACAAAATGCAAATATCTCGACCCCAATACAACTCTTCGCAGAGTTGGGGACGTCGGAAGTTGGGCCGTTGGCGACGTTAGCCCTCTGCCTACACGCGAAGGGCGAGCTCAAGTTGGCTGGAAGCGGTCATGGGGATTAAGCCGCCCCTCTACCCACTGCGCCACCACCGCTCGCTCGTCATTCCCAGCTAACTTGAGCCCGCCCTTCGCGCGCAGCCAGAGGGCTAACGCCGCTAACGGTCCAGCTTCCGTCGTCCCTAACTCTGCGAAGAGTTGCATTGGGGTCGAGGTATTGCCATTTTGTCGTTTCCCGGAGAGAGGCGATTCTGCCCATACACCTACAACACTTGGGCCGTTCCGACCTACCGTTGAGATAGCCTTTTGGTAAGGTGTTCTGCGGAAGCGGGATAATATTCGATAAGTCTTTATACGAACCGCCTTTTTGAGTTTTGTGCTCATACTTTTCGACATCTGTGATCTACCCATTAGGGAAATACTCATGTCCATTCTTGAGTATATATCGAAGGGAAGGTGGCAGAACGAATTTTCTTTGGAAAGCAAACGTGAAGAAGTTGACAGCTTTGAACATGAGCTGGTTATAGTCTTGAGTGCATTCTGGGTGGCCATTGGGGGGGGGGGGGGGTTATGGTAAGCAAGATGGTAAATCCACACGATAGGCCTTCATAGCCAACTACAGTTCCTTTATGTGGTTTGAGGTTCAAAACTTTGTTGACAAGAAAAGCAACTTGTTGCGGTATCTTCTTCTTTTTCAGAACTTGAAGTCGGAGAAACGTACACAGTAGCAGCTCTCTAGACATTACTTCATCGCAATGGTTTTGCCACTGGGGTTTCAGCTATTTTGTAATGTTTACAGAACAGAGAAGTTCAGGCAGTCAGGCCGTGATAGGTGAAAGCGCATAATTCTGCAACGGAGGGAGGGGGTGTGTCGTGGCATGATGTTGTTATTGTTGCGACTTTTATCGGAAGATAGCGTTACGAATGGACTCAAGTTGTAGACGGACAGAAATTGCAAAAACCACAGGTGGTGATGAGTCTAGAGATAACGGGGAAGTATGTGCGCTAGGTGAAGAATGAGCTACAAGTCTGTCCTGAAGGTTGTGGTACTGTGCGTTATCGAATCCACTGTAAATGAACGAAAAGTCCTTGACCGCCAACTTTATCCGAAAGAGATGGTGAAGATATTGTACTAACGCTGCTATGTGTTCAGGACGTCCTGCTCATTGATAGAAGAAGGTCCTCCGTATCCTCCTGTTCCGGCCGTTGATCACTGGAAACCTCCGCTCGCCGTAGGTTTTGTAATCCGTTATCGTTTCACTGGAATTGATTCACTCTAGCTAGTGTAACCCGAGTCCTTGATTAATTTATGTTTCTGATACTAAAATTGAGGAGTTCTTCTCCGAAGGCGCGAGGATAGAGTCCGCCTTCCGTCGACATATACACCGCGCACCACCGTCTCAAAAGGAGGACTCCTACGAGATTATAGTGTGCCATGCCAACGTTATACGATATTTCGTCTGTCGGTAAGTCGCTTCCGAATGAGAATATTAACGTGGGATCAGACAAACATTATTTCTAAGAGCTCAAGATCTTGGAGCTTTTCCTAATGTTTTAGTCTTTACGGGAGCAAAATGATAGGGTGTGAAACAGTGATGATAGCTGAATGCAGCGGCGATTTTCTTTGCTAAGATCATAACGAAGGAGTTAGGTTTTCGTTGCTAAAAGAAGAGAGCACGAGTTGGTCTCATCTTGCCATACAAACTAGTAGCGCCAAGCAAAGGTGGTTCACTAGGGAGGCACTGTGGAAGCTTGAGCAGCTTATTGTGCCCCCGATATATAAAGCTTAACTCATTGCTCGAAGTAGGGCTAATTTCCGAATAGAATGGAGATTGCACTGTGTGAGTTAGGGTGCATCCTTCAAGGATTCCATTCGGAGGGAATCAAGGGATATGTATCACTAACTAGGCGCAATAAAGTGAGCTGCAAAGGGAATGAGCTTTAGACTGAGACTAATGACTGCGTTTTAACCTGAAAGGTCCATGTCCCGAAGATGAGCAGCAATGGTAGGTAGGAGTGCACCAGCCAGTCAGATCGCATCAAATTGCCATGCTGTTCAGAGAGGGCTAGTACGGTCAGTATCCTTACTGGCTGGTGTAGTTCGGTCGGCGCTCTGCTTGTCTACGTTTCGACTGGCTCACTCCCACCTTCCATTGCTGTCCATCTTCGCGATGTGACCCACTAGGACAAAGTGGATTCATTGTATCTATGATCTATTGCTCGCACTTCCATTAGTGTCTCACCATTAGGCTGGGGCATACTTCCATCGGCGCGATGCCATCGCGGCGCTCAGTTAATGGCCATTCCGCCGCACGCGGTTGAATAATCAAACGAAACTTCGCCGCGGCCGCCGCAAAAGTGGCGGTCGGAATGCGCGATGGCTTCCCGCGCCCATCGTGTGCATGGCATATGCCGCGCGCGGTGTTTAGCGTTGGTCCTGGACGGATCGCCGTCGCGCTCCCTTGCAGAGCGATGGGCGATGCGACGAGCACCGAGAAGTTCAAATTCATTCGCGTCGCTCTGCAAAACTCATCGCGGCGACGGGAATTGTGCACAAGGCCTTAGGAATTTTCGACGAAGTGTGGTAATAATATTTTCGCCCTGTTGGTCAGGCTATCAACAATGCGGCGTTAAATTTGATTCTTGGCCAAACAGTTCAAGTTATAGGTTTGACCCTTAAGGATCTGAGAAGGGCGGTCGTGTCGAACAGTCAGTCGTACAATAGAGCTGTCTGTCAACCCCTTTAAACGATGGGTAGTGAACAAGCAGAGCTGACCAGTTACCCTTATAGTGTCTGGATCGTGCACTGGCACAGTTGAGAGACGTATTGTGGGGCTGTGTGAATAGGAAAACGCCGAAGGAACAAAGTGGGGAATTGCTATATATGGGTGTTACATAGAGGTAGCAGTAACTTTATCTATCTGTGGGCGCCCACAGTTGGTGAACGCGATTAAACAAACAAGCGATAGAACAGAACAACCAAACCACCGATAAAATTTTAACACACGCAGATCGAGAGATGACCCAGTAACTACGACCGTTTCCGGAAGCTAGAAGAACATGAGTCCTACTGCAGGAAAACCAGCTTTCTGAGTAAATTGATAAAAGTACTAAGTTGCACAGTCTTGAGCATTTAAAGCGTTGAATGCGGAGACAACGCTATTTGAGAAGAACTTTAACCTGGTATTAGTGCGAGAAAGATGTATCGCAAGCTTGTAACTGCCCCTCTGGTCTTAGATGAATCATGGTGAAGATATTTTCTGAGGTAATTGAAGTGAACCTGTGGAGGATTTTGAAAGCTAATAGGAGGTCATATTCCCTTCGTCTACTTTCCAGGCTGGGTAAGTCCAGCAGTTGTCGCCTCTCTACACCATTAGGAATCTTTTTATAGTGCATACCGCTGCAGCGCAGTTCAAGTTTTCTGGTGAAATTGTTTTGGACGCTTTCTAAAAATGGAGTGTCCTTCGCACATAAGTTTTGTATGCTTTTATGAGTTCCACTGGGTCTTTTGTTTTGAGTGCCTTGAACATGTTATAGGTACGGGCGAAGGCTTTAGTTGCTACGAACTGCAGTGATTAGAGAAACTCGTTTGTCGCTGATAATGAGCCCAGGGCTCTAATTTCACTGACCCTTTTAGAACCTCGCCACTAATTACAGAGGGTCCGTTTGACCGGTGCCCAAGGAAAGAACAGCCGTTTTATGCACAGTACCTGTTTATTAACGGGTTCGGCTTGTTTGTATTTTGTTTTGACGAGGCTTAAAATTAGCGCTGATCTAGTGCGATTCTGATTGAACACAGATTGTGTGAATGTTTCAGTGCGCTGCAGTTTCCGCCCGAAGGCTGGCTCCGGATGTCGCTCGGCAACTGCAGCATAACGTGGCTCGTTGTGCGGCCTTCTGGCCGTGTGTCGCTGCGAAGTTTGGGAGACATCGGCCATCTCCCTCCGTCCAAGGTGTCTTTCACTTGAATTTGCTCGGAACCAAAGTCATATCAGGGACGACTCGTTGAGCGCCGGCTCCGCTTCTCATAATCAATGCCCAGGAATTCTACTCTGATCATGTACTCGACTATGTGCCAACTGTTGGTAGAGTAGCCGGTAAACGGCGTACATTGTTGCTGCTTAGTAGCAGAATTCTCGGCTTTTGTTCCTTGTTGTTAATGCACTGTATTTATATTCCGTTCTCTGTTCCGGTCACGAGGAGTGCTCGGCAGAGTCTGATACATATGTTGCTGTTGTACTTCTGAAGATGCTCGCTTTGCGTGGCGAAGGCACGGATGGAATGCGGCGAGGAGCTGTAAAGTGAATGGAATGAATGATCACCTCCCAGGAACGAGGTCCAGTGGATTTTCGCAGATTTTAGCAGCTACCCTCCAGTGCTTGAGCGATTGTTCACCTCACTATGCAATTCTTCTGTTGCTAATAATAAACAAGTCCTCACTTTCTTCTGCATTATATTGCGAATTTCTACAGGGTGCGTAAAAAGAGGTGCAGATCTGTGCAGATGATATCAAAGTTTACAAAACTATTGACAGCTCAGCGGATTGTTTTCTCTTCAGAACGCAATTGATCGGGTTTGCAGATGGTCCAATGAGTGGGGTTTGCCTTTGCCCTTTAAAAAGACAATGGTTCTGAGTATTGGATCTAAGGATACTTCCACAGGTTATGTAATTGGGTCAGATAAGCTTAACTTTGTCAATGAAGTCAAGGATTTGGGTCTTAAGTATGATAACAAGCCCTCCTTCTACAGTCACTATAAGTCCCTAAATGCTAGCGCATTCAGTCGTATTTTTAATCTGTTTAAGGCTCTACGTACATGCAATTCCGTGGTACTTCTCAAAGCTTACAGAACGTATGTAAGGCCTATATTGGAAGCTGGTACGACTGTGTTCTCTCCATATAGACAGAAGGACATTGATCTCCTTGAAAGTGCCCAAAACAACTTCACGCGTAAACTGACTATGCGATGTTCTGGACTGAGCTATGAGTTCATTCTAAACGGAGTTATAAGACGTCGGTTGTATGGCTTATGTAGTTTGCATTTCAGAAGAAAACGAAATGATCTCGTTATGGCATTCAAAATCCTTACTGGTAGAGCTTCTGTTAACTCCTCCAATTTTTTCACAGTTGTTGATTCCTCTACTAGAGGTGGTAGGAAGAAAGTCAAGGTTCCGTCTTGTAGGAAACAGGTCAGTGCACAATTCTTTTGTAATAGGGTTGCTACGCTCTTAAATAAGGCGTTCAAAGAGGACTTCCTACACCTGACTTTTGGCTCTTTTAAGGCTAAGGCAAGTAAGGCTGTGGCAGAGGTGTCCTGATTTTCTTTTCTTTTGATTCACTTTTATTCTGTTTTATTCAGTAAGTAATGATGCTGTTTTGTCATTTGCTGGTCTCTGGTTCAATTATGCTGCTGTTTTGTGTTTGTTTTTGTTTGTTGCTTTATACGTAGTCCTCGGGCTACGTCCAGAATAAAGTAAAAAAAGTATTGACGCACTAAGCGTAAGCGTTAAAAATAACAACACGTTATAAAATTTAATATGTTTGTGTACTAAATGCTAACAATGATCTAGCGAACAGAAAAGCATCACTTGTATTTTATATGGGCTTCTTTGCTGCGAATGCAGGGGCGAAGACAACGAGGAGAGGCATCGACGGTGCGCCTCAAGTAGTCCACGTCGATTTCGTTCCATGCTTTGACCAGATCATCCATCGCTGACATCATACTTTTGTGGAAAGTAGCGCAAGCCTTGTTCTCTAAAACTTCCATAGAGATTAATTTAGCGGATTCAAATCCGGTCTATACAGAGGTCACTCCTCTGCCGAAATGAAGTCCTTCAAGTTGGCGCCGCACCAGTCCTGAACAATCCTCGACTCTGCGCAGGAGTCTACTCCTGCTGGAAGACACACGGCTTCCTCACGAGGTGGGATTCGAGCCAAGGAACCAGTTGCTTCTTTAGGACATCAATACAGATAGTTCTATAAGCTTCAACGCTCCTACTATTAGAATTTCATTTAGTCTTGTTACAGGCTGGAATTCACTGAACAGCCAAATAAGTCTGGTCAGTACGCGTAATGTTCGGCCATTTTTTCCATGACCTACTGCACTTCCTTCAGAACGTAGAGAGCTCGAATCCTGAGAGTGATGTGCTACCTTCACAAGATCGCATTGGTTTTTTTTGAATAATTGGCGGCTAAGGGGGTTGCTGCCGCAGCAACGAGCTAAGGCCGCTCACTCTTCATGCCTTTTGGGTTTGCAATTTGTATTTCAATATCATTAGTATTTCAGCTGTGGCTGGCCGCTGTCCTCTTCCTCTTATTGTTAGGCATCGAGCATCGCAAAAGACGGACTCATAAGCGGTCCAACGCTCATGCGCGGTGATCATCCCTGGCTATTGAGTGCGCCTGAACCTACTTAGGCTTACCAGCACCTTCACGTCTTCGTCGGAGAAGAGAATGGAAGCATCTTGAGAGCAGTTTGCGGCTGTCAAGGGGTGCGAGATTACTGTTGACCCTCCAATGTGAGCAGACCGGTTAAGCTTCCATTTCGTGCACGCCCACCTCTAGCTTCTCCTTGGCCAAGTCCAAGGAATTGAAAACATCAATGATCTTGGGGCGTCCCCTCACGGCTGGTCATGGAGCCTTTCCTTCCTTCTCCATATGGACGAACC